>JAJAGP010004324.1:45000-52080 GCA_025084515.1 Ancistrus triradiatus | reverse complement strand
CTTACACTCGGAAAGGAATTCGGTTTCCAGTGCAGCCTGGAAATATTAAACTTCTTATTTTTAATTTTGACCTTATTTGGGGAACGCACAGCACTGATGGTCATCCTTAAAAGGAAGCACACGAGCCAGTTCTCAAAGAATTTATGTCAGATGACTGCTCCCATCCTCATTGGCTGCTGGGTATAAAGTGGCACGGTTCCCATAAACCCAAATTAGCCTAAACCCAAATGGAAGCCATCTCTCGCTATAGGACAGGTTCAGAGAGTTTCAGTTCTCTTGCTTCTGGAATAAATTTCATGAGAAGCGAAACAAGAATGTGGCTCATAATGAACCGAGAAGCATGTCAGCCTCTTAGTCTGAAACGAGCTTTCTGGAGGCTTTTGACCTCTGAGCTGTGACAGAGGACATGATGTCTTCCTCAAGAGAACTGTTTATTGCAAATGTGTTTACGTCGAACATTAATGGAAAACCCTGAGGGAGTGGGAAATGACCCTCTTTACCATCACTTCACATCAAAAGCATGTCGAAACGGCGTAAAGAGACACTTGTGTTCCAAATAAGGCAACGTCGTTACAGACTGGTTTCAACAGATTGACATGGCAGCAGCTAAAGGATATCACTTAGAATTATGGTTATGAAAACGACAGCAAATTTAACAAAACGCCTTCACTTTCTCATGTCTAATAAAAATAAAAATTCATGTAGAGATTATCAGATGCAAGTTTGCGCACCAGCGTGCCGCCCATCTGCTGCTTCTCAACAATCAAGCATACATTATTATTATTATTATAGATAAAAGAAACTGCTCTTAATGCTACACTACACAAAAAACTATTTAACCACTAAGAATTCTGGGGTATATGCAAACGAAATTCTGGTGTATGAGATTTTCTATGCTGTTCAGAAAATAGGACTCCCTCAATAGGATCCCTACTCCCTCATTAGTAATGCACTATATAGAGGGACTATTTAGTCGACCAAGTTGCTCTTAAAACACAACTGAAATCTAACACTTCCCCATCATGAACATGCACACCGCATCTCTTCTCCTAACTGAATTCAGACCATTTATCGCAATAAAACGTAATGACAATATAAACATGACTGTCCACTTTATTAGAAACACCTATCTAAAGGCTTTTGAACAGCCTGGATGCTTCAGTTCGACATGTCAGCATCAAGTGCTGCACATTTGTCAGCTTCATATTCATTCTAAAAATCTCCACAATCACACAGAGCTGTACATCATAATACTAAATGATTAGGTTATTAGGATGTAAAACAGACTACTAAAACAGGAAGGCATCCTCTCTCTAACCTCCTCTCAGGGCTGAACACGGCATCCCTGTCCTGCCTCTCTCTGCGTTTCTCAGGCCTGCTGCGCCCCCGGAGCGGCACGTGGCTGTCCGTGCTGGCGTCCGAATCCAGCGAGCTGATGGAGCCGCTGATGTGGGAGCCGTTGGACAGCAGGCTGCTACCTGAAGGGAAAGGTTCGCTGTGCGCGGGCGACAGGCATCGCGGCACCCCTCCGGATATCCCCGCCGTCGGGGACACCAGGTCCCGTGGGGGCTGGGAGACGTACGGTGGGAAGGAGAAGCCGCCTCGGTCCACCTCGTCCCCGTTTACAGAGCCCTGATCAGAACCACGGCTCACAGGCGCTTCCTCGGCTAAAGACAGAGAGATCTGGTTAATAACACCACTTTCGTTATGGCTGAATACGAATATAAATCAGTCGTCATAACCTAATTAACAACTACTGATTAGCACAGCTTGTAACAACACCAAAGCTTCATAACTTTTACAGATACAATTCAGTGTATCCATACTCGCAGAAGGTAGCATCGAGCCCTGGGGCGACAGGTCCGTGGAGGGCCATGCCGATGACACCTCTGCTTCTCTGTTCTGCAGCTCTTCCTGCCACATGATGGAGCTGGAGTCTGGAACCTTATCCGCCTCGGGGATGCCGGAACCAGTCATGGCTACCTTGGCCGGACCGGGCTCCTGAGAGAAAATTTCCCTTAGCAGGCTAGAAAGGCACTCCACATTTGTCTCATAGCGCACACGTTCAGCACTGGAATAATAAACAGCTCCATATGGATCACCAGATGTTCAGCTCACCTGAGACGTTGTTGGCTCCACCTTCCGCTTCTTCTTCTGATTTTGCTTGTTGGTCCTTGGATAAACAATGAGCTGCTCACTCCACCTGGAAAATAACAAATGGTTACCTACTGAGAAGCTCTAAACAGGTCCGATATTACTACACAACATGATTTAATCTAAGAATCACCCATTTGCCTTTAGATTAAATTAGTAAGATAGTTATTTACATGTTTTAACGTCATGCTCTGCCCTTAAGCCATTATCATAACAGGAAACACATCTTCTACACATACTTACAGTCTTATGTCCTGTAATGTTAAATATAGATGCGAAGCTTGTAGCTGTATTCCGTAGATTTTAGGACAAATTAAAAACATTTAACAACTTTATACATTAGAAACACACTAGTAATACCACTTGAACATATTAATGAAAATATTTTAATAAATACTAGAGCTCTCAAAGTTAACAAGACAATACACATTCTTCTCATTTTTATTACCATTAAACTATTTTCAGTGTTAGATTTTGATATCGCCCACCACCTCCATTTCCAGCGTTCCCTCCCACACACCCACACCATCAATACTGGTGTATCAATTCCCATCCCCTGCTCTGCTATTTAAATCCCTTATTTGAAGCATCAAGGTCACATGATTCCATAGTTTGTCAACGTGTTCACCATCTTCTTTCTTCTCTGCTGTGACTTTAACCTATTTTCAGTCAAAAATTTCTTTGATTCTGTAGCCAGAAACCAAAAGTTGTTTTGAACATTTGTGGTGGCACCTCTGGAAATCGGTGCATCTCTAATTTTTTATATTCCACAATAGTCTTCTTGTGCGCACATTTTTTACAGACTCAAAATTCATTTTAGACCTTTTTTCATCTTAAAGTCTAAGAATGCGGGAGCGCCTGAGCTTCTATGCACAAAGTATAAAAAAAAACAGCAATTTAGTCATAAGAAAATTGCCTGAATAAATGTGTCTGAAACCTTAAACCCTACAAAAATAGGACAGATTAGAAACACTGAAAAGCTTTTGTGCTTAACGCCAATACCCCAAATATGCAGCATAGACAACAAAACTGATTTAGCTATGCTTCTGTGCCTGCATCATGAAGAACTGAGCACTGTGCTAGAGAGATGAGGACATGCTGCACAAATATTGTGGGGGAAAAATATCACTTGAGCTATGGTTTAATTTACCACGTGACTCCAGAAATACCATTTACACCCATTAAACAAACATACCCATTGATAATTTCCTTGTTATCTCCCCGGATGTAGTACTCCTGGTCAGGTGTGATGATGCAAAGCGCATTCTTCTGGCCAGTCTTGGGTTCGGCATCGATCACATCTGTGCACAGGTTCATGTTGACCGTGCCTTGCGGTAGTGTGCTTGGCTGTGGAGTGAACCAGATGTGAAACTTGCTTTTAAGCCAAAGGTCCAGCTCAGAAAAGAAACGTGTCAGTATTTTGGAAGTCACAAGTTAAAAAGACAAGAGACAATCAAATGTTGTAACAACTGAAGAATATGGATGGTGACGTTTACTCAACACATTATGCACTGTATCAAAATCTAACAGAAAAAAACTTAAAGAAGAATAATCCTTTTACAATAAGGCTGTACATAAACATGTACCGATCCGCCAAATCATGAAAACCAAGCCCAGAACGAAAACAAATAATGATCATTTCATTGCAACAGCATGTTAAGCACCAGGATATATCAGACAATAAGAGGACCATTCACTCTCATAGTCGACGTTTTGGATGTGGGAGAAAAATCAGACTCTTACACAACACGCATGTGGGGTTCCCCCAGTCAGCAGTGGTTATCCAGAACAATTTACTGAGGAGACTTTACAACTCAAGCAATTGTGGGTTAAGGCTCAAGAACCCAACAGGACCAGCTCTGTAGACCACCTGTATGACCTCACCATGATGCTATAGGGACATAATAAAGTGTAGCGATTTAAAATGACTGGCACATCAGATGCATTTTAATAGTTATGCAGTAGAGACTTCTTAATCTTCCTCATTAACTGACTGATCAGGATGAGTCATGTTCGTTCTTGGCACACACATTGCAAGATGGGTTGGATAGTTCTGTTTTGACATGTTGTGTAGCTTCTGTTGTGCCACTGTGTGAGACGTTCTCCAAGAATGAAGCCTACAGTTCTACTGCACTTAATAATCTGATAACTAGTCCAACAACTTAGTAACCCAATAAATATGAATATGGACTTGAGTAATCAGATAATGGGAAAGCTCCGGGCTTACAGCCAATAATCTCACGAAAAGGTGTGAAATAACCTTGAAATAATCAAATTCTTCATTTTCTCGAGCATATACTCCATTTGATTCCGGTGTTGACAGATCCAGCGAGTTAAAGACCAACCAGGTCTATGGAAACTAATTTCAAAAGGTATCTCAAAGTCTCTAAGAACAAGTGTATTTGGCAACCATGAGAGTGTAACACTCTCGTGTTAGGTTTGTGTGCAGGCGCAGACCGAGAAATCCGATTGAAATCGTAGTGCTGGTATATATGCTCTGAGAAATCTGATTACTGAGGTAAAATCCAGCTCTCTTTTTCGGATTTCTTAATCTGTTATCTAGATCGGAGTAGTCTGTAGACATAACTGCAGAAATCCGACTATGATCCGATTATTAAGTGCATGTAAACATGTCCACAGTGCTTGCTATTAGTTTCACACCACTTGCAAAACAAACATCTTTACTGATTTCTTAACATTCCATTACAAAGAGACGCAAAACGGAGAACGTCCGAAATTAGACTATCAATCATGGACAGTTCCCCTGAGCTGTCACCACTAGGCTCCTGAGTAAGGTCCTTGACCATAATTTGCCTCAACTGTACCTTCTCTCAGTTGCAAGTTGCTTTAGATAACATGTCGACCCCGTTTCAACTTGGATGTACAACCCACACCCATGCTAAAGCTCCGGCTGTTAAGAGACTATGGCTCAGGACCGAGCATCTCTCCATTTCTGCCTGAGCTGTTATCAGACATTCTGCGGCCAGACGATGTAAACCAGGTGCCGGCCGTTCCTGCCTCCTTTTATGGCCATTTTAATCAGATCTCACTTTATTAAAAGCTGCCGATAAACCTCAGCGACTGCCTAATATGGCAATTACAGTGTGTCACGGATTCAAACTGCACCACCGTTTCTCTCACAAGAGCGAGTGCTTCTGGGGGGAAAAAAATACGGGTAATGAGACACCGGTGGGTCAAAAAGTGCATAATGGGGAATAGCGTGTCACTCGGCACAAAGCGCTGGGAGAACGAACTGATGGAGTTTACAGAGACGCCGATCCCGTTTATACTTGGTAGTTTCGTGTCGGACGTAGGGGGATTGGATCTGGATAGGGATGTGTGATATAAAAATGTGTGAGCAAATGCACCTATTTATATAAGAATTCAACCTGACTGTAGGGAATATATAGCACTTCAACAATAAGTTTAAGAAACACTCAATTAAAATAGAGAAGTGTACATGTGGTATGGCGTCCCATAATATTAATTATCCCATGGAGACTGAGTACCATTAGACATCCAAGATGGTAATGTTTGTATGTTTCTCAGTTGGGGGATGGAAATTTTAGATAAAGGTCACCACCTGGATTTAACTAAGCAAATACTTAACAGTTTAAAAACAGAGCCTCCCATTGGATAAATACTGCATTGGTGATTATGTTCCAGCTCTCAAAAAGTTATGAGTAGCTTTTCATTTGTTAAACAACCATGTCGAAAGACATCTTGTGGTCATGTTCATCTGTTTCAGAAGGGTCAAATTGTGAGACAGTGGGTCAGGGAGCATGAGACATCATTTTCACACATGGATTGGCCACCACAGAGTTAAGTCCTGAACCCCATTGAGAAACTTTGAGATGTGCTGGAGAAGACTTTGTGCAGTGGTCCAAATCTCCCATCATCAATACAAGATCTAGGGAAAAATCAATGCAACTCTGGACAGAAATAAATGTTGTGACATTGCAGAAGCAGTTCTGTCCAGAGTTGCGTTTATTTTTCCCCCAAGATCCACTGCACAAAGTCTTCTCCAGCACATCCCAAAGATTCTCAGTGAGTTTCAGGTCTGGACTCTGGTGGCCAATCCATGTGTGAAAATGTCGTCTCATGCTCCCTGAACCACTCTTTCCCAATTTGACTCTTCTGAAACAGATGAACATCTTTTCCACGACCCCAGGATGTCTTTCGACATGGTTGCTTAACAAATGAAAAGCTACTCACTGCATCAGTTAGGGTTAAATAACTTGTTGCCAGCTGAAACAATCACCAATGCAGTAATTATCCGATGGGTGGCTCTTTTTTTTACTATTTGCTTAGTTAAATTCAGGTGGTGACCTTTTTCTGGCCGAGAAGTGTATATATGGCTTAAGATGGTAACGCAATAATATTGTAACTTTCTCATGCCGTTAATCATATTTTCTCTCCCTGACCATATGAAACATACATAGTATCCATACTATTCCCTACATTCTGCATAAAACAGAGCGCACTGTTAACCTATAGGGAACAAAACGTGATTATGGGAAGAATTCATACCCGTTCTTATATGCTTTGCTAATTTTTTGCAATTCCATCACACAAACACTAACTTGCACATGCTGTTTCTTTTACAAGTACCTAATAAAATAAACATTTTGTATTAAACAGATACTGTTCTGTTACAGAAATGAAGACAGGACGAGATGAAAAACGCTACTGAATTATTAAACAGTGTGTAAATGCATTCCGAGGTGCATCTTGTTCGCTCATATGGCTCTGTAGTGCATTTTTAATGGAAAAACTACCAAGAGGTTAACAGGAACGAGCAAATATGATTATGCCAGAAAAACCATGTGATTAAGGTGTCGTGTAAATATTTCATTGTCTGTCAGCCCTAGCATACGGCCATATGTCGTATAAGATTACCACTTTAAGACGAGGCAGATTCCCAAT
>JAJAGP010004324.1:0-40000 GCA_025084515.1 Ancistrus triradiatus | reverse complement strand
AGACATTTTCCTGACCCGATTCTCAGGTTCTTCCTGAGGGCTCCCAGCATGGGTGAAAAGAGTGAGCAGACAATAGGGCTGACAGAATCCCTGCACTCTTACAATTAAAGGAAAAGCTCGAGTCGGAGCTGATGTCAGCCCTTCACACCAGCTGCTGAGCTTTCGCCTCGTTTCTTCCTCGCCACCTCACTGAGACATCTCCTCCGACTTATCTCATAACATAATGACATGTTTTCCAATAACATAAACCAGATGACTTTTCTCCTCATCCCACTAGCCACTAATCTGCCTACTAATACGCATGCAAACTAGCTTTGTATTAGCTGATAGGCAGGATTTGCAGCGAGGGGCCCCACTGCTCTCGACTGGACGAGTGTGTGGGCCTCACTGTTTATAGGAAAACACTGTAATCTCTGGCATGATCAACCAGCTAATTTGGTCACCCATGTCAGAGTGAGTCAAACAGGCTGAGCGGGTTCATGTCAGCCCTGTGACGCTCCTGTGGGCAACCCATCCGTCTCACACCACGCTCTGCAACTCAACACATTAATGAATGGGAAGGCAGCAGTTATAAACCACCTGATTTTAACAAGGACTGCATCTGCATGTACTCAATTCGATAAGTGCAGAGAATCAGATTTTGTCAGTAACATGATCAACGGATTTACATGCACTGGGGTAATCAGATAATGGGAAACCTCCAGGCAATAATCAGATTTTTACCAGATATTTGCTGGCAACCAGCAAATAATCTAATAGAAGGATGAGACAAATATTGAACTTTAATAATTAAATAATGAAATTCTTAATTTCCTAGAGCATCCACTGTTTTATAGCATGTCCCCAAATGTGTTTGGTATCCGTTTCATGGATTCTGTATTTAAACCCAGGGTTGCCAGAGAAGAGAAACAAGCCTCAGACTAGGCAAACCTGGCAACCATGTTTGATTCTGCTAGCTAATTGTTGAAATTTGATTACCGACCTTTATCCAGCTCTGTTTATCAGATTTCTTTAATCTAATTTAAAGACCTTAAATCTGATCTAGTAAATCGGGGTACGCCGTTTACATGTCCACTTCAACAGTTAGCAAACTGCAGAAAACTGATGATGATCGAATTATTAAGTGCACGGAAACAACAACGAATGATGTTTTGCTGCCTTTAATTCCGTGGTCAGTTCAATTCCGAGGTTGCCAGATCCCATGTGAAAAAAACCGCCTCCACAGTCAATGGAAAAAGAGCCCAAAGAAAGTAAATTATTTAGAATAAGCAGACCTGGCAACTGTGGTTAGGCTTGGAACATGCACAGAGGACGGAAACCTGAAACTGAAATTGTGTAACTGGTATATATGCTATGGGAAATCTGATTATTGGGATAAAATCCAGCTCTGATTTCTTGATTGGAGTATGTGATTTACAGGTCCACTTAAATAATCAGATAACTGAAGATTAAGTGCATGTAAGCACACAACGGCACTAATAAACAACCTGTTTTTAACAGGAAGGAAACTGTCAGCTGCATTCTTCGTGGAAAGCCAATGGTGACGGCAGCATAACACTGAGCATTCTGGAGCTTACCGATTCATCCAGAGCAAAGCGCAAGCAGCCATGTTCATAGAGGACGAAGAAGCGCCGCTGCCATTTCTGCAGTAACACAAAGACAGTATAATTACAGGACATTTATAAAGCCAAGATCGCTTTACTTGCATGCATTATGCCTAAAACTTACACTTAACACAATGTTATCTTGCAAGATTTGCCATAGAAAGAACAAAGCAAGGCAGAGCCGAGCAGAATCAAGTACTTACCCGAGATCTCTGCATTGGATTCTCGAAATCTGTTCCTTCTGGAGCCAAGCAAAGCCAGCCGCCATATATCGGTTTGGCCTGCACAGACAAAACATGAATGCTTTAATACAAGCAACGGGTCTGAACGATGACTTTGTCTAGCTACTACGGAAAAAGTCACTTAAAAAGGTAAGCAGGACACTACATGCCATTACAATAGCATTAATCATGGGATTTGTACCAACCAGTGTTCAGATTACACGTCTGGCTTGGCTTGATTAGCATCTCCACAGTCGGATTAATCGCAGTAAAAATTTCACATTTTCACACAAGAACGAAATCTCACCGAATTAAAACGTGAGTGAGGTACAGAATACAGCTACAATCTTAGTTTCACTCTGAACGCCAATCCTCTAACTGTAGAGTCAACATCTTACCTCACACTTCACCGGTATGTAAGCCACAACTATGAAACAATACCAAGACATTCTTTGGTAAACCAGAGCTGCTGCTATGAAACCTACAATTTATTAGCTTAAACATTACTATTAAAGCATTCTTCCCATATCCAAGGCTACGGATATGTAGCCTATAATTTATGAAACCTTGGTATTAAGGCGTTCTTGTTTTCAAGATTATTATTAGTATCAACCCTATTTTGTCATCTATAAGACAGAGAAAAACAATCCACACTTTAAAAAAAAAATAAAATAAAACACTAAGGCAAGGCATGCAGTAAATAATAGAACACCAAACAGAAAGAGTAAGTGCTCATGTAAATCCGTAACACAAACAGGAAAAACAAAGACACAAAGCTAAAAATTTTTTACAAAAAATGAACACAAAGCTTGAGAACATTGATCTACGTGACCTGCTAATCTTAAGATTAACGAAGCAAGACACCAATCTGAGGTGGCCCATATTGCCAAAAAATTACTGGCTGGCAGCAGTTCAGGGTGTGGACAGAAAACGCTCATTCAGACCTTTTATTTCTGATCTGATCCACTTTCAAATGTCTTACTGAAAGCTTATAATGTAATGTGACCTCAGTCTGATGAGTCACAATTCAAGCCCTGGGATGCCAAACATCCCACGGCTCATCTCCTTGGGGTAGCTTGAAGTACTTGGGCAAGAGAACAAAAGCAATTCTGCAAAACAAGGACAAACAAACAGGATGCCAAACAGGTTACCCTGCACAAGGCAACCTGATCCTATTAACAGCCAGTACAAACCAATCCAATTTTCGTTTCTGAGATAAGGGCCACGTCCAATTAGTGTCCTGCTTTGCACATCTTGATGGAAGTACAGCAGTGCTTGAAAGTTTGTGAACCATTTAGAATTTATCATTATCAGATTTTTACATGTCCTAAAAGTAGATGAAGAGAAACCAGTTAAACAAAAATATTATACATGGTAATTTATTTATTGAGGAAAATCATCCAATATTACATATTAGTGAGTGGCAAAAGTATGTGATTAGCAGTTAGGTGAAATTAGAGTCTGGTGTTTTCAAACAATGGGATGACAGTCAGGTGTGAGTGGGCACCCTGTTTTATGTAAAGAACAGGTATCTATCAAAGTCTGCTCTTCACAACACATTTGTGGAAGTCTATCACGAACAAAGGAGATTTCTGAGGAGTTTATGCTCATCGGGATGGAAAAGGTTACAAAACCATCTCTAAAGATTTTGGACTCCACCAATCCACAGTCAGACCGATTGTGTATAATTGGAGGAAATTCAAGACCATTGTAACCCTCCCCAGGAGGGGTTGCACAACAAAGATCACTCCAAGAGCAAGGAGTGTAATAGTTGGCGAGGTCACAAAGAACCCCAGGGTAACTTCTAAGGCCATCAGAAGAACACTGATCAACAATGAAGTGCATGGCAGGTTTACAAGGAGAAAGCCACTGCACTCCAAAAAGAACATTGCTGCTCGTCTGCAGTTTGCTAAAGATCACGTGGACAAGCCAGAAGGCTATTGGAAGAATGTTTTGTGGACAGATGAGACCAAAATAGAACTTTTGGTTTAAAAGAAAAGCATCAAGTTTGGAGAAAAGAAAACACTGCATTCCAGCATAAGAACCTTATCCCATCTGTGAAACATGGTGGTGGTAGTATCATGGTTTGGGCCTGTTTTGCTGCATCTGGGCCAGGATGACTTGCCATCGTTGATGGAACAACCAATAATGAATTATAGCTGCACAGGGGGTGTCACACCAGATACTGAAAGCAAACATTCAAATACTTTTGTCACTCAGTCATTTGTTTAACTGGGTTCTCTATCTACTTTTAGGACTTGTGTGAATGATATTTGATGTTATATTTATGCAGAAATATAGCAAATTCTAAAGGGTTCACAAACTTTCAAGCACCACTGTACCTTGCGTAGACCTCTCTCTAGACATCCAAAATCTATTCCTCATTATTGTGTATCCATCTTGTTAATTGACGTGTGTGAGGGTGTGTCAGGTAGCTTGATGTTAGTCAGAAAGTATGACCTGTTCGGACTAGTGTCAAAAGATGCAACACCTAGCAAAGGAAATGGATTTGAGCAACTTTTACCTGCAGTGCACCCACTATCCCAAGAACTAGCACAGATTGAAACTGGGTCACTTCTACCTGCAAGCTTATAATCCGAATCAATACAAGTAATGTGTTTTGATATAATTATGTCCTCTAATAACGACTGCACTCTCTGGTAATGAAGAACATTTACAGAGACCATTCAACCTGAATAATACTAAGCGAAGGCAGTGAAAACATGCAACCTCCACACACATTGTGTCCAAGGACCAGGGATCTCTGAAGCTGTGAGACATGACAAACAACTTGTGCAACCATGCTGCCCCACAAGGACCGTGTTAAGCCAACTGCTTAATTGATAAAAATAGACCGGCAACTGACGAATGACACTGTAGAGGCGACTTTGGTCCTTCAGATGAAAATCACTAGGCTTAACAAGACAAACCATGGCACCCAAAGCCAAACCACTAAAACCACAGCACAGTCTGTTTTCCCTGTGTTGGCCACTGTGTAATTATCACTCTGCAAGGAGCAAAGTTACAGAGGAGTCAGTGTGGATGACCAACTAGAGCGAGTTGATTATCTAATGTTAAACACTTACCATATTTCCAGTAAATGTGCTTTATTCTTCTTCGCACTCGAATACATGCTTGTGGGAAATAAGCAGACTAACGTAGAATAAACCTAACATGGCAGACTTTGTTAATAATGCATATTTAGCTATATTGAGGGGGCGGGGAAGAAAAGGGGACTCATCCTGGGACGGAGTTCAAAACCTCAGACATGCAGAAGCGCTGCAGTATTTCTCTGAAGGCAAGCGCCCGCTGAAAGAACAAATCTCTACAAATCCTGCTCGTGAAATCGTTTATGACTAAAATCCGCAACTGCATTTTGTTCTTTAGGTCACAAATTATAGCCCCTGAATCAGACAGTACAAACAACCCCGTGGTGAAAACATACACATGCATATCCTTACTCCCTTAAGATGACACTGACTATAAATACACCGACCAGCAAAAACATAGAACCACAGATAGGTGAAGTGAATAACACTTGTGATGGGAAACTCTGGGTCCTAGCATTCATATGGATGTTTCACACTACCACTTACATAAACATTGTTGCAGACCAAGTGCACCCAGTCACCACAACAGTCTTCCCTATTAGCAGTGGCAACTCCCAGCAAAATATTGCATCCTTCTATGGCCATTGTTCGGGGTGGTTTAAGGAACATGACAGTTCCGGGTGTTGACCTGGCTACCAAATCCCACTGATCTCAATCTGATCAAGCATCTGTGGGACGTGCTGGACAAATGTCCGTTCCATGGTGGGCTCAGTTACCAACTAGCAAATCTCTATGCTTCGACAGGTCAGAGCCTGGGCGGCACGAAACAGACCTTCACAATATTATGAGACTTGGGACTGTGGTGGCCTAGTGGAGAAGGTATTTTTACTATGGACCAGAAGGTGCAAGGTTCAAATCCCACCTCTGCCAGGCTGCCACTGTTGGGTCCTTGAGCAAGGCCCTTAACCCACAACTGCCTAGACTGTATCAACTGTAATTCGCTCTGGATAAAGGCGTCTACAAAGCGACATAAAAGTAAATAAATGTTATGGCTGATTGGTGCATTTATTTATTTCATTATGTGGCTTCCCAGCACTCGCTCTTGGTTTTCAGCAAAAGAGGAAGAATGCCAAATGTAAAGTTATGAAGAGTTAAGAATCTTTATCGACACTTTGTTCTTGTAGGTCTACCTCCTGTAAAGAAAAACAAGCTTGTATATGACCTGTTCAACTTGTCTGTATCCTGTGGAACACACATCACAATTGCCAAGCTTAGTTTGTTGAAACAGCATGTGCAATGTTTTTTCCCACCAAACAGAGCCCTCATCACTGATGTTTGTTCAACTGCCTACGTCTCCATTTCGACCAATCAACGACTGACTTCTCAAGCCCACCCCTAGAAAGTACTATTGAGCAGATTTCTCACTGAGGCTGCACGTCTTTGGAAGTACTCAGATCACTTAAACACTCGGTCCTAAGAAGATAATGGAGGCTTGTTGGAGCATCAGTGAAGCCACGAAGGCATACAGAAGTGCAGGACCAGACAAGTTCACATGGCTGCAGGAGCCACGTCAGGAAAGCAGAGTATAATAAACAATAACAGCCCTGAAATCTAATACACTCAAACGTGGAGCAAGTTTCTCACCTGATTTGAAATGTTGAGCTAACCTGGCTTTAGAGCAGAAGACACAGCAGAATGCAAATGAGCAATTTTTGCAGCATTTACAAGGCCATTCAGTAAAAAGAAAAGAAAGCCAGTACTTTGTGTAGCCTCCCTTTGCAGCATGACAGCATAGTTTAATACAAAGCAAGGAATCTCTCCAGCTCCTCCACGGTATTAGATTCTCTACAGCTCGCTCCACGAGTTTTCAATAAGGGTTTGGGTAAGGAAATGAATGTCCATGTCAAAAGCACGATTAAGTGGTCTCTGAACCATTCTTGTTTGGATTTGGATGCAAGTTTCGGATCGTCGTTCTGCAAGAAGTTTCAACCATGCACCAGTTGTAGGTTCTTGGCAGAGGCAGATAGATTTTCACTGAAAACCCTCTTAGTAAATCAGAGACACCATACCAGATAGGTTCCGAAGAGTAAAACAACTGCAGATTCTCCACCATACTTCACAGTGGTTTATTAGGGTCTCTTCTAAAAGAAACTTCTCTCTCTGAGAGAAGGTTTCCAAAGTTTCAGCAACATCTAGCAACAAATTTCTGATAAGTCTGTATTAAGACACTGAGACACCAAAATGTTAGCATTTTCCAGAAATCTCAAAATGGCTCCTGGGACCAAACGGTCTCTCTCATTACCATAGCATACACATCAAACCCCTTTCAGACAAGTTCATTACTACTTTAAGTGTTTTGAACCTGTCTTTAACTGGACATTTGAGGTGAGCATACTTGTCTTACTTGTGTATTGTCTAATCTTCCCATGTTGGGCTGTAATACCACTGGAATAGTGTCCAGAATGCCAAGAATTCCCATAACTGCCAAGCTGCCACTGTTGGACACTTATGGATGGCCTTTAACCCTTAATTGCTTAGACTCTACACTTTAAAACTGTATCAATTAAGAGTAATTGTGCATAAGAGCATCTGATAAATGTTAACGTTAACCAAAGCAACTACGCACTATTCAGTAAACAGTTAGCTACTGTGGTGTTCTGTCATTTATTGTCTTGTCTGAAAACCATGTGGGGTAGTTGGGGCACTGTATCGAGCCCATGGTGCTCAGCAATAAGTAGTATACAAACAATCCACGCTAGCGGACAAGGAACAGCCATGATGCACCACGGCATTTAGTTTGAAGATTCATGAGAGGCTTGATTCTAAAAGGGACAATTCCCTGAAAGGTGTGTGCAGATAAGTGCCATTCAGAACAAAAAAGAAGAGCCTATACCAGAATAATACTTCTTAATCCAAATAATTAATTATTAGCTACTTTTACAGGACACATTACATATAAGCCATAATCATAATGACGAAATCTAACGCCACCACAATGACAAAAGCCAATGACAAAAATATAGTTTACTACCCTCATAATTTAGATTCCCTGTAATAGTGACCCGTATAGTGAGGGGACCATATATAGAACACAGCATACAGCAGTTTGGGATCACCTAATATTTATAACATCGTGAAACAGGAAGCCACATATTTGTATACCTTGGTACACAAGGTATTTCTGTATACACCATATCAAATGTTTAAAGCACTTTGTTACCCCAAAGCTATGAAATGTTACAGCTATATAAAATGTCTCTCAAGAGTTGAAGGGTGAGCTGAACTCACTTTAAATGCACTTAACAGCAGAATTGGCAATAGGCCATTTAATAAAGCAAAGCTTTTGAAACTTGCAGAGGCTTAAAATAGAACGGGGACTGATTGCTCCTTTCCTCTTTCGAGGACGAGGGGAAAAAAGCACAACAAAAGGCAGCTGTGAGTGCCATATGCAGTGTTGCCTGAGAGGTGGGCCCAGGAGAGCAGTGGCACACCCCTGCACTTTTCCTCCGCACATTGACGGGCCGTTTCCTCTCCCGAGCTCTTCTCCAAACCCCGCAGCCTTCCCAGCAGCATTGCATTTAACTTCCAATTTCCTCTCGGCCCCAGGCCGCTCCCAGGGGGCCGCCTTTTCTTCCAGCATCCCCCTCTCTCACCCCTGGATGCACTCTGTGGGTCTTTGACGGCACTGGGCCCTCCTAATTCAGCCCACCAGACCACCCCTTTTCTAGACTGTGTTATTGCTTCAGAAGTGGAAGTGACCTTTGGGGAAACTTTACTTTCCCAACCCACACTTCCTTTCACAAGCAGCCCCCTTTCCCCAAAAGCCCCCTACAACCCACAGTTTTGCTCCCTAAAGCTGGCGGAAGAGAGAGATAAACTAATCAGAAATATTCCCACAAGAGAGTCAAGAAATGTGGTTTCTTGTCAAAGTCAAAGCTATGGATTTAAGAGCAGATATGGAGTTCCGCATAAAGAAAATGTCAGTTGCCGCCTACACTTCACTGTAGAAGTGATTTTGGTCATGTGATGTGTTGTTACCATAATACCATTAGGGTTTAAATAATTATTACGTATGAACTCAAAATGGAGGAAAATAAATAGATAAAAATAGCATGTAAAAAACTGATTGATATATTTCTATGATGGCAAACTGTACTGTGGTTCCAAATGTCTGATTAAACAGCAAGATATTTCTACACAGTTCTACAACAGACATCATCCAGAACAACGACTGAGCACCTTTTCCATAATTTTCCACATTTTATGCTCTATTTCAGGAGTGTCTGGAAAACAAGTGCTACATCTATAAAGGGTAAAACAATTAAAACTGAGTCGAGTCTCCAGCGTGCCACCATTGATAGAACAATGAATTCTACCTGTCCATGATGAATCTCAAAAGAACGTGGGTCATGCAGCAAGACAGCGGCCAACATCTCAGTGCTGAAGCTGTTCTCTACAGAGGAATGTACACATACTTTACTCATTTTCCTCCATAAGTAAATGACGAGAATAATCCTCACCTCACTTGTTTCATTTTGTTCTCAATCAACATTTAGAACTTGTGTGAAAATCTGGTGATCATACATATAGGTCGTATTTACACAGAAAGCAGCACTGTACATCCACGGAAAGAATGCGTCCACATATTTGTATTTACAGCTGTACAAACATACACACATCCCCATATGTAATTAACCATGTGCTGTGGAAGTGGCTGTGGTGTATACGGAAATCACTGAAGAATGTGAGCACGGGTATGCGTTGCTGCGCTGTAAAGTTAAGGAATGACTTAATGTAATGACTTGCAGAGTCTGATGGAAATCTGTAGAGAACCATGTGCCAACAAAATGTTGCATAAAATGCTATTTTGTTAAAATGTACCACTGTAATCATGACTGGAAAGAATACACTAATCGGTCACAACATTAACTCCACTAATGAGTAAAGGAACGGCATGACGCTCTGGGTAATGTGCTGTTAAACTTTGAGTCCTGAGATTCCTGTGGATGTAACTTTGTCATCTACCAGCTAGCTAAACACTGCTGCAGATAAAATACTCCTCTTCATGGCAACCCAACGGAAGTGGGATCTTTCAGCAGAATAATTCACCCTGTCACACAATACAAAGTGTTCAGGAGTGGTTTAAAAAACATGTGTTCAAGGTGTCGACATGGCTTCCAGATTCCCCTGGACTGTCCTACAAGACTTTCAAATAAGTGGGAATCCACTTAAAATAAACGGTGACGTAAAAGTCGAATGAATTCTGATCTGAGTGTTCAAACTGAGCTGTCACTGCCTCATATCAGGTTTGCATCCGATTTTAAAGCCATGTGAAAGATCATTCAGATTCGGAATTGAAAGGTCAACTTTAATCTTTTGACATTCACACTGCCATGAAAAACAAATCTCTGTCACATGTGGGGGAAGTCAGAATGGGCCGCCTTCATCTGCAGTGTGAACGGAGCCAAAACAATCTCTCCCCACCCCCCAAATCGGCAACACTTCACTATTGATTTTAAAGCATGCATGCACCTGAAGTACAGCTTTACTAGAATGCATGAACTTTATGCCCATGAAACAGACCTACATTTTCTGAACAACCACTTACGCAGCCGCCCATGAACAAAACTGCTTTGAAACAGATTAACGAACAGACACGGAAGAACTATACTGAGAATTTGACACACTTCGACTTCCCTGAAAGTCAAGTCAGACATATGCTTCCACAGAAACTGTTGAAAGTTTCATGCTTTATAAATCAAACAGATTTTTAGCTGTCCATCAAGCAAAAGGGGCAAGAAGCAACATGTTTCTTTAAAAAAAATAAAAAACACTTAAATGCGGAAAAGCTCAACATGGATTAATATACCAAAAAACAAAAATGCAGGTAAAAACACTGTCAACCTTAATATATGACTACTGTTGAACCGACTTGGTGCATTAAGCCACATTAAGCCGTTTCTTTACAAGAGGTTTATAAGGGCTTATTCAAAGCGTCTTCAGCAACTCGTTATTCAGGGTTTAAACTCAGCAGTGCTTTTTGTTTGGAGGAAAATGACAACCTATACATGTTTTGAAGTAGAGCACACACAAAAAAAATTATTCACAAAGCACATCCTGACTTCCTAAATGAATCATAAACACAACTTTAGCACAGAACAAAAACATTTTGGGGTTGCGTTACTAGTGTGGTCTTCAGGGAAACACCTGGTGTACGATGTGCCTTATACAGACTGCATAGTTCAGCTCCATTCACAAACCTGTTGTTGCTTTGAATTCAACAGCAGAATATGCCTTCAATCTTGCACTGGCATTTTGAATACAAAACAAGGGACCTTGCTTTAATGCTCACAGCTTGGAATTTCATGCATCGGAAGAAGGATTTTGATTAGATCCCTGAACACATCATTAAGAACTGGAGATCACTAGGGCTGTGATAAAAAATGAATACAGCAATACATCGCAATATTTAATTTCACAATACACTACACTGATTTTCAGCTCAAAGGAAGGAATAAATTTTAAATTGAGTGTAACCTACAATCTCCGCTCCTGTAGATGTCACAGTACAATGTTTTGACTACATTTGTTGAGTTAATTATCATTGTGACGTATTAAAGATGACTCTGATTGACTCACTGTAACTGCAGCTGTTTTTATATTTCCAGTGAACTGTGTGGAATTGAATCGTGATATAATCGCACCGTAACCCATGTATCCAAGACGTTTCCAACACCCGGGGTGGGTGAATCATTATAATACCCTTTAAAATACAAAACATAACGGCATTTGGAGCGTCCCTTCATCTGCTATACTCATCATAAGGAGTCGCTTTAGCAAAAGCATTCAACAGCACAAATGTTAACACCAGATAACAGCTGGCCTTGCTGTTTCTAATAAAAGTACCTAAAGAAATTAGGACTTGCATTTCTGGTCACTGCTGTTTTGTTTATTGAATTATTGCAATGGAATTAATGCATCCTGTTGAAGCTTAGTGTCCATCTGCACAAGTTTTGTTAATTCACTACTGAAATGTGGAATCGTTCAAAAGAACTCGCCATTTAAGTACAAGGACAATGCAGAAACAAATTCTACAAATTCATTACCCGAGTCTGACAATGAGTTTTACATTCTGTGCACATTTCTCATGTGCGATTTGCTGCGTTGTGACCGCACGTGTGAAGACCAAACATCCAGATCAAAGTAAAGGCTAACTACAGGTTTAAATGTGCATGGGGTTTCCCGTGGAGTCCACTGAAGTTAATAAATCACCTAATAACTTGAGCTTTGGCTTAGTTGAAAAACACTTTTTTTGCCTCGACATCAAGACCCTGCTTACACTAGGCAGCATCTTGGATCATGAATGGATAGGGATACATTTATACCAGACTTAATGCTGATTGCTTATTTACAAGCACAAATTCGTGCGTCTCTCTGTACCAGACTACAAAAAGCCTCTGCAAGACTTTACGACACACAACCAGCCAAACAATCACGGAGGAGCTGGTTAACGCAAGAATAGCTTACATTTAAAGTAGCAATTTGGACACCATCCAAAAACAACAAAGGAGATGGATAGTTCAGAGTTATGAGCTGATATGCAGTACTGTACAAAAGTCTTAAGCCACCATTAGATTAGATATAACGCAAGTTTCAGCAATAGTATAATGACCATATCTCATTATTTATCAGTCTCCTTATTAGAATACACCAGGAAATTTGTATGCAGTATTAAAAAATAAAAAAGGCAGAAGAGTGCTTCAGTAACCTACAGTGGCAAGTATCTGGAGCCTACATGAGGATGCCAAGTTGAAGGGTAGCAACCAAGAAACCACTTTTTCGCAAGGGGAACAGGGTGAAATGTTTACGATATGCTGACGCTCATACAGACTGATATGAATGTCGGTTGAAAAGAGGATTATGGAGTGACAAATGGTGGCCTAAGACTTTTGCACAGTACTGTACATATTACACAGGACATAGCTATCGATTTTCTTCTGGCTGATCAGAGTGTAGATCCAGATCCAAGACACATTAAATGACAGTGTCTTAGATCTAAACCGCTAATAAACCTTTTGCTGCATGTATACTCTTTCCTCTGCCATGCATACAAGTCTAAAAGTCCAATTTCCATGACACATAATTACTTTAGACCCCTTGTCCTGAGTTTATTCCCCTACAGATCATTTTCCATTGGATGACCCAATCACTATCTGTATCACACTGATATCAGCGTGTGATGTAACCCATATGAGCGAGGAATCCGGCTGTAGGAGGGTTAACTGCTCTTACTCACACCCTGTCCTCCCAACATGTGCTCTGCAACAGTGCTGACGCTGCTAGACATCTCCAGCCCTCTTAAAGTGCTTGTCTGGGAAGTGTGTGTGGGACCAATTAACAGAATGTAGCAGGCATTAATGGTCTAAAACTTCCTCTCGTTCATGACTCCCAAGTGTGTAAGTGTTTATGTCTTCATGTAGGTCATTAGTCCAAGGCTTAACGTCTTCACACGCTGCTCACAGGTTTCGACCAATGGGTAAACTTGCTAACTAAGACCTTGAGCAGAAGACACTTCAGATGGACAGCAACGGCTAAAAACACCTGAGAAACCCTGATTTTTCCCTTCAGAGCCTTCTGAACGCCAAAGACCTCGGCAGAAACACAATTTTCCCTTTAACAGCTTAAGTTGAAGGGCTTTGCAAAATGGATGCGATCCTGGATGCTGACACAGGCTGCTCTTATTATGCCACTAAAGGAGACAAATTTGTGCATGGCTGCTGCTGTAATGAAACACAAATACAGCACCACATGAGGAATGTCTTGAAGAGAAGGAAAATCAGATGGAGCTGCACAGTCTGCAGGACAAAATCAAAGGAAAGACCGAACTGGATATTGCTTAAAAAGGAGAGACGGCCATAAGATACAAAGAGTGACAGGATCAATCTACAACCCCGAACCAGCTCGAGCATCCTGGCACTTCCATAAAGGCCTTCAATCAGCAGCAAGTGAATGGACAGCAGCAGAAGTCAATTTTGTGAAAGTCAGCGCAGAACCAGCCAGCCCTGAAGCAAGCTCAGTGGCGGCCTTTTAAGGAATAACACTGGACAGAAGCACGCACACGCAAGGCTGCCAGCTCTCACAGACAAAGCTGATCTAATGTTTTCAAAAAACCAAAGCAGCCAAATCATTCCAGACCAAACATTATTTGCATGCATAGGTGCTCACGGTCAGTGGAAAAATAGCGCAAACAGTTCATCACGGCATTACTGACACGTCTAAACCAAAGCTGATTTCGTTACAGTACTTGATGCGAGTTTTCCACTTTTATAAAGACAAAGGACATTGAGGTCCCAGTCTTGGAAAGAGAAGAAAACCTACACTGGATACGTTTATATGCAGAGACATGATGCTGCTGACCATATCAATGCGTTTGAAGGTTTAAAGCATAAACGTTTGTTTCACCTGGAGACCAACTGTCCTTGAGCGCCATGCTGAATTAGCTAAGGGTGTATCGTGATGCATTAAAATCTGGTTGGTTGGATACAGACCAATGGCTTTATTCTGGCTTTTTTTTTTCCATTGACCTTTGGGGTTTTTTCCTCACTGGACCTGGCAACCCTGGAATTAAACGTGCCCTAAAATTCAAGGCAGCAAAACAGCTACTGAACATTTTGTGGTTTGAACATTAATATAATCACTCATTACCACTAAAGTACGCAGAAGAGCAACATTTCGAACATTGAAGCAGGTGGGCTACAGCAGCAGAAGACCACAGAGTAAGTTGTCAGCTAAGAACAGGCAAACGAGGCTACAATTCACACAGGCTCACAAAACATTGGATAACAGCAGATGCTGGCCAATCAGCTCATTTGCTTAATAAGAACATGTTAATTTTAACACATTAAAATAATTCTGTGTTAGCCTAGTGTGGTAGACTAGTGGTTAAGATGCTGGACTCTGGACCAAAAGGTCCAGGGTTCAAATCCCACCTCTGCCACTGTCACTGTTGGGTTCTTGAGCAAGACCCTTAGTTCTGGGACTACTGCAAGCATTCAAAAACAAAAATAACACAATATACATCGCAACAAAATAAAAAACATACAAAATCAGCCACCAAATTTCAGTACTCTTAAAACGTCGCCTAGGAAGTGTGGAACCAATTAGCAGAACGGAAAGTTTTAATAGTCTAACACTTCTTCTCGTTCAAGAATCCCCAGTGTTTCAGACTTAAGATCTTCATGTAAGTCACATCTTAAACGTTATATGAGTAAAAGAGACTGGAAATGAACTCGAAAGCCCTCAAACAGCTGACAGAAATTATTTCTTGAAGGCATTTGATCCTTAAGACCTTGTCAGAATGACTTCACGTACCACAAAGTGATTTTTTTTTTTTTTGGACAAACCTTCAATGCAGATTTGAGTCGAAAGGCTACATAACCTGATATGCTGACACTGATCCTTTTTTTTGGGCTATAAATTGATAGGTATTGTCTGCACCTCTGCAACACTGATCACTGAAAGATGAGACGAGACATACCGTGCCTTTAAACATCGTAACTACTTTCAGATGTGCTTAATACTAGACACTAAAAGGCATTTTCACTAGAAAAGCACTAAAACTGTCCCACTTCGTTTTGGACCAAATCAGAAAAACAATCTGATCTAAAAAGTTTCACGTCAGGTTGGGCCAGAGAGTGGAGACAAACACACACAGCGAACAAACAAAGCCAAACTTGGCAGACAACTCTGAGCAGAGGTCCTGATTAAGGAGATGCAGGGCAAGAGAGAGAAATGAATATGTTGGCACTTGGGATTACAGTCAGCGTAAGGATGGCTTAGGAGCGTGAGAATGCCTGGGAAGTAACCCAGAAACGCAGGGGACAGGCTCAAATTTTCAAAAATAATAACTAAATAAATAGAAATCGCTGCTTTACTTTGCCAATCAGTGTTGGTCAGCACATGCTTTCAGTTTGAGCACCAGAAGGTTAACAGCATAAATATCGACTGGTGGAATCATTTCACAGGTTCTAGAGGCAAGCGATCTGTAATCACTGTTCATTTGAGGTATCAACATTATTATAATTTAACTAGCACTTTAAAGCCTACAAGAATTTGACAATGCAGAGTTAAAATCTCCCGCACGGGGCTTTAATTCTGACGTACTCCAGCATTGAGGAACGACGCTAATATGTCTGTGATGTGATCGTTTAGGATTATTACATGTTTATGCATTACGCTGAATGTTCTGGGGGTTTTTTTAATCGCATTTTGGAATAAGTGAACAGCATCTGTGGCTTAGAGATGATACTGACTATGTATCCGACAGATCTGGCCCATATTCGATTTGTCTAGTACAGTTCATTAGCAGGGACCCAGTAGTGCTTGTTTGACACCTGACCCAGCTAGAGGGTATCACGGGGACTCGAACCTGGTCAGCGTGGTTCTACTGCTGTACCACACAAGCACTGAGAGCAACATTGATGACCTGCTGTTTAAATCCTGTGCAGAATATCTTTAATATGGGTATTGGTTGTGTTTAAACGAAGCGAACTGACAGACAGCAAAGCACCATTGTATTGTGATCTGTAATTTATTGCGTATGGAGAAAACACCTTGTAAATGGTGGTATATGAGTTTTATAACATCTTCAACAGCACTGAGTCTACACACTTGGCAGGTTTGGTAAGAACAAACCCTGGTGTGATTGCTCCTTGGTTCGTTTGAACAAGCATTAACACTGCCATCTGAACCTTGGTGTGCACCGGGACCCCCTAAATAAGTCGGTTTCGCACCGCTTCCAAACAACCTCTGGTGCGGTTCTATAGAAGACATGCACACACACAAAGAAGCGACCCTAAAAAATGTCATTTAACACAACGAATATAGTTTGTCTATTTAAAGTCACACCAGCATCAAAGGCTACTCAGGACAGGAGCAAGTTTACATCGACACTAGTCAGACACCCTCACACTGGGAAAATTTAGAACAACCAATTAACCCAAGATGTCTTTGGAACGTGGGAGGAAAGTGGATCCAAAAGACACGGGCAGGGGGAGAACATGCAAACCACAGACAGGCAGTCTGAGGTTGGAATCGAACCGGGGACCTCTGGACAACCATGTTAACCGTTAAAGTATTGCAGTGTGATACATAGCGTTGTATATATGGCAGTATGGTTTTTAGATCGAATCACCAATGCAATAAAGTCTGAAAGTTACAAAAGCTGAGATGCAGTTGTTATTCGTTTGGTAAGACTGTCATATGCACATGAGTTACTTTCATACCGAACATACGAACACAAAGACAACCAAACAAGACAGCTCGACCAGGAATAAGACACCTAGTATTATACAATCATTCAGACTCATACGACCAGCATGACACACTAACAATTGTGTAAGCACCTTGCATAGTAACAGAACAGCATAACCTTAATAGCATGTCTTTACCTGGTTGAGGTCCGGATCGGTCAGCAGATGCAGCTCCCGGGGTTTGAAGCAGTTCTGACATTTGCTTTTGTTGAAAATATTGGCCTGGAATTTTCTGCAAGGGTTTTCTTTCGCAGTAGACATAGTTGCCGTTGTTTATTTCAATCTATCTACTCAAGGTCCTGATCTCGACAAGCCAAACAAACGCTCAAGAATAAATCCGATCGATGCCTTCAATTTGGGACGCAGCCGATTATCCAGAACATGATCCCGAATCACGGCTTTAGGCTTGATCCAGACTTGGACTTCCAGGTGACGTAAGTCCAACAGAGCTTATTTAGACTACAACATTCAAACCTTATAGAAACGGTTGACGGAGGATGA
This sequence comes from Ancistrus triradiatus, assembly GCA_025084515.1. Classification (NCBI taxonomy): domain Eukaryota; kingdom Metazoa; phylum Chordata; class Actinopteri; order Siluriformes; family Loricariidae; genus Ancistrus; species Ancistrus triradiatus. The sequence continues at coordinate 22,313 of JAJAGP010004324.1, read as the reverse complement.
ACCGTGCATGGCCTGTGAGCACAAAGCCGACACTGAATGATGTAGACTGGAGTCGGTACAGTTAGCTACCGTGCAGGCAGTAAACAAAACGGTTGACGTCGTTCGTCTGTAATCAGCGGTCGGCGCTAAAGTGTCGTGTTAAATAACTCCCACTTCGGTATTAGTGAGGTAGCGTTCCTCCCGAGTCCGACTCTTAGCCCTAAAGTTTAAGCCCCCGCCGCTCCTTCGCTAGCGGTTACCTCGTTAGCAAACAGGCTAGCCGAAGACCTCTTGGTAGTCAGGCTATTGGCGTCTCCCAGTTTCCAGTCCGTTACGCCGCTTCAGCCTCCGTTTCAACCGCATGTTTTCGAACCATTCAAACACTGCGCTCTCAGCATAATGTACGGAGCCTCGGCGAGCTCTCTGGCTGTGTGTGCTGCTCGTATTTCCCACAGCTAACAGACGACGCGCCCACCCGCAGTTCTCCCCTCTCTGAAGAGCCGAGAGCTCGCTCTCCCTATGGAGCAGCCCAGTTCTCACACTCAGGCTGGAATTTCGCCTCGTCTCGCGAGACTAGCCCTCAATGTCGTTGTTTAACTTTCTACCCGTATTCGCACGAAATTGACACCCTGCTATATGATTGGTTAGTCTCGACCAATTCGTGTTCGGATTGGCTAAACGTAAAATCCAGAGAGGGAGGCGGGATTTTCATGAATACGGGTGGGTGAAATCCGATCGTTTAAGGCGAACTCCAAAAATGGCCGCTGGAAATCAATTGAGAATGTGTGCATGCTAATTTGCAATGCCGTGAAATGAAAATACACAAACATTGTACGTTTTGTGTAGTTTTATCTAATGTAACATAACATATACATTATACATATTCAAATACTTGCAGATTTTCTTTAAACACATGACGTAACGCAATATTTTGCTCTTTTATAGCATCACTACCAACAAAACAATAATGGTGCTTTATGAATGAAATAACCCTAGATATATCCACTATTTACAATAATAGAAATGTAAATTAAATAATGAAAATGCATATAAATGTCAATTCTTTAATGGTTTCCAGTTTTATATATTAAACAAGCACCTACCTACCGTAACAGCCTTATGCTAATTTTTTACAGTTGTTTTGTGTTTATAATGCTCTAACCAATGCTTTTCAATGAAAGGTCAATAGATTCCCGCAACACTACCTATGAAGTCTTATTTGTACAGTATAAAAATATATTAAAATGGATAGATAATTCATTCACAACCTCTGCTGTCAACAAACATAGATATAGCATATGTCTGCTAATAAGCCGTTAACTAGCCAGTTAAACTTCTTTTTTTGGCACGAGGTGGCCTACTGCTTACCCTGGACTAGTCTGTTCAATTGTAATACACTCTTGATATGGCCATCTGTTAACAAAATGCTGTTAATGTACAGCTATGTACAGTTAATGTAAAGCTAGTGCATTGGCATCATCTGCAAATGTTTTCTAGTTAGCCATCAAGACTATGAAGACTCTCCAGCTAAACAAGCCAGACCAGAACTAACCAGTAAGTTTGAACTAGCTTAAAAATTGTGCCTTCTTTGTCATTTTTATAACATTTTGTATTATTTGCATAAGAACCCATTTATCGTGTTTGGTTGTCATTGACATGCCTAAGCCATGCTAGTGTGCACAACACACATGAAAACTCACTGACTCAGCCACGAGCTATTAAAAGATCCCAGATCCTGACCAGCTGCCCTTGGTGGCAGAGAGAAAGAAGGGAACCTGGGGTCTGTGAATGGACGAGGGGGAAGAAAAGGTTCAAGCTGGTTACCTAACTGGAAAACAACAGACTTTCCATTGAGGGCTTAACTCCTCACACGCACTGTAAGTGGACTGAAGATAAAACAGATTACAGCTCTGTGTGCTGTGTGTATGCATGGGTGTGTGTGTCTGCGTACTAAGTGAACAGAATTAAAGATCTGTCAATCTGAGTTATGCTTTTGTATATATCAAGATCAGCAGGACGCAAAAAAGAGAGCCAAACTGTTTTACTGTCGACAATACTGTACAGTACTATAAAACATCTACAGGTCACAGTGCTTGAATATCCGGTGACGATATCATGAGGCTAGCGTACAGCATGGCATTTCATGGTAGCAGATTAGTCCAGGGCAATTTATATATAGACACTTTCCTCTGTATTTCTTTACATGGAAATAAAGACAGCCATGCTATCAGAATAACCAAAATAAAGCGAGATAATAGCAACACATCCTTAAAGATGAAACCAATTTGAGCTATTTCTAATCACATCATTATCTCGTGACTTGGTTGCTTTTTTCATTTCATTTGTCTGCTGATTAGATCAGCGCTCTGTTTGAACTATTTGTAGCAGAGAGTGCTGATCCCAGATCTGTTGTGTTTTATTCTGTAACCCTGGCTCCTCCAAGCTGAAACTTGTAGATCCTTAACTTTCAAATGCTTGGCACACTTGGGGGTCATTCTAGATAAGGGTGTTTGCTAAATGCTGTAAATGTAAAACACACATGACATTGAGAGGAGTTGAAAAGGTTTGGCATTCAGCCCAAGCAAGAGATTACAATCATAATATAATTAATTAAAAAATTTCCCTTCAGAGCACATAAACGTAATCAATCTAGGTCGCAATGAACTTGCGCTTTGTTATCACTTGACAATAATATAATATAATATAATGTAATATAATATAATATAATATAATATAATATAATATAATATATCGCTCCATAAGCCTTTATGTTGCTGTTTTCTTTTCTACAGATGGCTATCCCCTCGGTAATGGTGTTGCCCTTGCTTGTGGTGGTGTTTGCTGGAATTTATTACCTCTACAATGAGGTCATCCAGTTCATGTCCAAGTCTGTAGTCCGGAACAAAGTCGTGGTGATCACAGATGCTGTGTCTGCAATGGGAAGTGGTAACGTTTACAACAAACATTTGGTGTATTTTACCCAGTTATACAGTCAGTATAAACAGTTATTACAGTGTACCTCATTTTCAGAAATGGTTTGGAAACCAAATATTCAAATAAAATACTCAGGTGGCTCAACAACAGGAATACCAACCCAGGTTGGGGAATCATGCAGGCCATGGCCATGTCTGTGAACCTGAATCTGAAAAGGGGGATCACAACTCTTCAAATCCCCCTTCGTCAATGGTGCTGCAGTGGTGACCCAGCTCTGTAATGGACTGGTGCCCCGGATTGTGGCATAGGTTCAGGATGGCCAGGACCCTTATGGCCATTACTTCCCATGGAAAAATCCCTACATGATATTTAAAACACCTACTTTCAATAATTTCATAATATCATTGCACAACAAATTTTCTGAATGGCCTTCCTGTCTACCAGACATCTGTGGATTGGTCACTGTAGCATGATCAGGTTTGTCCTACAGTATGTTGCAATGCAAACAAACTAACTACCTACTACATTACCTCCATAATTATGAACCATTAACATGGAATTGGAGGATGTAGGTAGAGCCATTCAGAACGCCGTTGACTCCATTTTACCAATTGCTATATGTTCTAGTGGGTTAGTGGTTAATTTTGTAAATTAAATAAGTTTTCAATTAAATGTCACACCAGCAAGTTTGAATGCATTTTAAGTAACATTAGGGAACAGAAATGTGCAAAAGTTTGAGGACCTGCAAAAAAAAATGTTTTTTGTAAGGTCGAAATATCAACTTGTTAACGGTCCATTAAAATGTGCAAATATTTATCAGTCAGCTGATCAGGGGCATTTGCACAAGGTTTTATGGCTTTAACAGCTACAGTCTTAGGAGTATGTAGCTTCAGGTGCTGACAAAGGACTTTTGTCCAAGACGTTCTGTTTCTCTGAAACCAGCACGACCCTTTCATTACCTCAAATATTTTTACTCAACCAGCAGACAGAAGGTACAGTTAAGGTTGATGCAAATCATATAAATCAGACAAATCAGTCTTTAATGGGCAATTTACACATGAAAAAATAAACATTTATTTTTATTTTTCTTATCAGGGAGCTTTCAGTTGTGACCACTGGTTCTCTGTGCTGATGCTCTTCATCCATATTTGAACACACAATTCCGAGGAATTAATTCTGTTTACTTTTTTATGCTACATTGCTATTATGCCTTACATCATGTACAATTAATTGTAAATATAACTTTGGGCCAAACTCATTTTCCGTGTAATGTTTTCATTATTTTGTCCCTCTCTATTTAATAGAGCTGATGTTTAATGTTTAACTGTATATACCAGGAAACAAATGTTAGTTGAATCATATTCGTTTCTAAGAACTTTGTAACACTACACTATACACACAAGCTGCAGATGGAAGTTTGACAGAATAGGGCAGGAGGTCACAGACTTATGTTAACTATGTTAATGCTCCTATCCTCCCAGTCCAATGACCAATGAGCTACAGCTGTGTCCTCCTTCTAAAAGAAGTTCCCAAATATGTATCTTACATTATTACCCCAAACACACTTTTGCTGGCTTGTGAATTATTTTTCTCATATGTATCTACAGTGGGTTAAGGAGATAAAACTTAGTAGATGTGAAGAATGGATAGTAGGAAGGATAGTAGATGTGAGGAATGAGATACAAAACGAGGCTGAACAGGGTAGAGGGTTGTAGTCCTGGAGCCATAGTGTTAAGGCCATTACATGCTGAATATGATTGTTTTCTTGCAATTTATTCGGACGACTTTAAATTAATTTGAGCTTATGTGTAATGGCGGTATCTTCCACACCAAATGCATTTTTTTCGGAAGGTGGGACATAATGTTTTAGCCAGCGACAAAAAATCACTAAACAACTTCTGGTGTTCTCACTAACTTCTGGTGTTGGCATAGCATTGACCAAGATGGCCGATTGTAATCCCCGAGGGATTTTATGCAACACACTTAAGCAATTCCCTTGGGTAAGGGAAAAACTCTTCTTACGATTTTTACTTTAGGCAGAAATTTCATGAAAAATGAACAGCTTCTCAGAAAAGGGGAATCTTGTTGTGTTTGTTGTCAGATGCAGACCAGGGCTGCCCCGATTACCCTATCTAAACCATTTTCTGGAACAAGAACCTGTGACAGGTTCATCTGTGTATGGGAGATGCTTAAGTATCACCGTGGAGACTGTCGGGTTGTAAATTAAAAGAAGATGAGAACCACCTACAGTGGGGCAAATATTTAGTCAGCCACTGATTGTGGAAGTTCTCCTACTCAGAAAGATGACAGAGGTCTGTCATTTTCATCATAGGTACACTTCAACTATGAGAGACAAAATACACAAAAAAACAACAACAAGAAATCACGTTGTAGGATTTTTAAAGAATTTAATTTAAATCATAAGTAATAATAAATAAGTATTTGGTCACCCACAAACAAGCAAGATTTCTGGTTCTCACAGACCTGTAACTTCTTCTTTAAGAAGCTCTTTTGTTCTCCACTCGTTACCTGTATTTATGGCACCTGTTTGACCTCATTATCTGTATAAAAGACACCTGTCCTCAGCCTCAAACAGTCAGACTCCAAACTCAACCATGGCCAAGACCAAAGAGCTGTCGAAGGACACCAAGAAGAAAATAGTAGACCTGCACCAAGCTGGGAAGACTGAATCTACAATATGCAAGCAGGTTGGTGTGAATAAATCAACTGTGGGAGCAATAGTAAGAAAATGGAAGACATACAAGACCATTGATAATCTCCCTCGATCTGGGCCCCACGCAAGATCTCATCCCGTGGGTCAAAATGATCATGAGAATGGTGAGCAAAAATCCCAGAACTACACACGAATGATGAATGACCCTGCAGAGAGCTGGGGACCAAAGTAACAAGGGCTACCATCAGTAACACACCACGCCGAGAGGGACTCAGATCCTGTAGTGCAGACGTGTCCCTCTGGTTAAGCCAGTACATTGTCCAGGCCCATCTGAAGTTTGCCAGAGAGCATATGGATGATCCAGAAGAGGATTGGGAGAATAAACTCATGTGGTCAGATGAAACGAAAATAGAATTTTTTTGATAAAACTTCACACGTTGTGTTTTTGGAGGAAGAAGAATACTGAGTCACATCCCAAGAACACCATACCTACTGTGAAAAGCATGGGGGTGGAAACATCATGCTTTGGGGATGTTTTTCTGCAAAGGGGACAGGACGACTGATCCGTGGTAAGGGAAGAATGAACGGGGCCATGTATCGTGAGATTTTAAGCCAAAACCTCCTGCCATCAGTGAGAGCATTGAAGATGGAACATGGCTGGGTCTTCCAGCATGACAATGATTCCAAACACACTGCTTGGGCAATGAAGGAGTGGCTCCGTAAAAAGCATTTCAAGGTCCTGGAGTGGCCTAGCCAGTCCCCAGACCTCAACACCAAAGAAAATTTGTGGATGAATTTGAAAGTCCATGTTGCCCAGTGACAGCCCCAAAACATCACTGCTCTAGAGGAGATCTGCATGGAGGAATGGCCCAAAATACCAGCTACAACAAAGGTTATGTTACAAAGTATTGAGCTGTTATTGACCAAATACTTATTTTACACCATGATTTACAATTAAATCCTACAATGTGATTTCCAGGATTTTTTTTTTTAATTTTGTCTCTCACAGTTGAACTGCACCTATGATGAAAATGACAGACCTGTCTCATCTTTCTGAGTAGGAGAACTTCCGCAATCAGTGGCTGACTAAATAATTTTTTTGCCCACTGTATGCGGGCCAATCTCATTTCCATCTCTTTCCCTCTGTCTTGTTTTAGAGTGTGCCAGGCTGCTCCATGAAGGTGGGGCACAGCTGGTGTTGTGTGGCCCCACCTGGGATAAGCTGGAGTCCCTTTACGACTCGCTGTACAGCGGCTCAGACCCCACTAAAGTGAGTACAATTCATGATATATGTACCCACATATCTGTAACTCAGATAAAAAGGCAGGAAATCCCGCCAGCGGGAACCCAGATGCTGAGAAGCCTTTCCACATTTCATGTTTCTCTATGCTTCGAATCCCTGTCTGTGTGTCACTGTCATCTTTTCCTGTGCTTTGATGAACAATGGCAGGATATCCTGCTCCCTGACAGCTCGATGTCTCCTGCTTACCCTGCGTCCCGTATGCTGTATGAGCTCTAAATCACCATGATTCCCATCTGATGTTTGCATTTAATGGAACCAATGTCACAGAATATCAAAATATTGGAGCAAAACAATATCTGTCTTGTTTCAGTATTATGTCAGTGTGTTACATAGTTATTAACTGGTCCTTGTTTATCATGAATAATATTGACATAAAATAATGATGTGATAAAATGCAATTATCACAAAGAGTTTCCATGAGCTTCCAGTCCTGGAATCCATCGCTCTGATGGCTGCTATCTGTTCTTCCTGTTGAAGACCTTCCCACCCAAGATTGTGGCGCTGGACTTCAGCGATATGGACAGCATGCCGGATGTGATCACGCAGATCAGCGAGTGCTACGGCTACGTGGACGTCCTGATATGCAACAGCAGCATGAAGGTCAAAGCTGCAGTCCAGAACCTGTCCCTAGAGATGGACAAAACCATCATGGATGTCAACTACTTTGGGCCCATCACTCTGGCAAAGGGTATGAGCGCTCTTGGAATTTCAATACAGCATGGAAAGTTGCATAATAGCACAAGCAATGACATGAAATTATGTTTCGATTCGGCTAGGTATTTTGGCCGCTAATGATCGCCCGGAGAAAAGGGCACTTCATCCTCATCAACAGCATCCAGGGAAGAGTCGCAGTTCCTTTCCGCACCTCTTGTGAGAACACCCTGACTGTCTCGCCTTAACACTTAATAAAACTCGTTGATGTAATCACTGACCTAATATTATGTGTGTGTTTGAGACGCTGCCTCCAAGCATGCAGTCCAGGCCTTCTTCGACTGTCTGAGAGCGGAGGTGGAGGAGTACGGCATCTCCGTCAGTACGATCAGCCACACGTTCATCAATGCTGCACCCCAGGAGATCACCACCCCTGCCAAACCTAAAAGCACCAACGCCCTGTGGGCATGTGAGTAGTGAACACTGTCACACAAACAGCACGTAAATGAGTCAATGATTTACAACAAGCCCATTCTGGAACATTTTCCCATGTAAATTCCTGAACACCGATTCACTTGGCGCAGGTTTTCATCCAAGGCAACTCGAGGATGAGAAAAAGCCAAATGTATTAGCTGTTAAGGCTGAAAAAGGGCATTTTTTTGCAGTTGCTAACAAGCATTATTTACTACCCTATTAACTCACCACACAAACAGAACTTGTTCTAACTCCTACACTTAACTCCTAAAACAATACATACACGCCTTTAAAGCCTAGTTTTATCCAAACTTTTGCTGTGGTTGTCTCTTATTAACATATGAGAATATGTTCATCAGAGTTCATCCATTTCAAAGTGAATAGTACAGAATGTATGGACCTATAAATAAAGGCTTTAACACAACAACATTGCATCTAAATGTTTGTCTATTATCCATCTGTTTAAAATAAGTAGAGTACACAGGCTTGTTTCAGTACAGGGAAGGAAAACAGAGACAGACATGGCGACTACAGGATGCAGACAAGATGAGGTACCGGGTATAAACAGAGAGAGACTAGGTGGCTAGGCTAACATAAACACAGAAGCTATTATAAACAGACAGGTCAACAGGTAACGCTGACACAATGCTAACACTTATGCTTACACACAATACTAATACAAACAATACAATACAAACTAATAACAATACAGTGGTTAATCGTAACAGTAAACATAGAAGGCTATGCAAGACAGGATACAGCACATGAAACAGAAACAGGAACCCACAAGACAGGGAGCAGTACATAAAACAGAACCAAAAGACAGGGAACAGTACATAAATCAGAAACAGGAACACAAGACAGGGTACAGTATTTGAACATAAACTCAAACACAAAAGACAGTGAACAGTACATAAAACAGGAATGAGAACACAAAAGATGGAACAATACATAAAACAGAAACTCAAACACAGAGGACAGGGAACAGTACACAAAACAGGAACTCAAACAGAGAGGACAGGGAACAGTACATAAAACAGGAACTCAAACACAGAAGATAGGGAACAATACATAAAACAGGAACTCGAACACAGAAGACAGTGAACAGTACCTAAAACAGGAACATAAATGCATTAGACAGGAAACAGTACATAAACAGAAACAGGAACAGTACATAAAACAGAAACAGGAACACACAAGACAGGGAACAGTACATAAAGCAGGAACATGAACACACAAGACAGGAAACAGTACATAAAACAGGAAGAAGAGCACACAAGACAGGGAACAGTACATAAACAGAAACAGGAACACAGGACAGGAACCGTACATAAAACAGAAACAGGAACCCACAAGACAGGGAACAGTAGATAGAACAGGAACAGACAAGACAGGGTACAGCACATAAAGCAGGAACATGAACACACAAGACAGGAAATAGTACATAAAACAGGAAGATGAGCACACAAGACAGGGAACATTGCATAAAACAGGAACAGGAATAGACAAGACAGGGTACAGTACATAAAACAAAAACATGAACAGACAAGATAGTGAAGAGTACACAAAACAGGAAGACAAAACACACAAGACAGAGAACAGTACATAAAACAGGAACATGAACACGAGAGGAAACAGTACATAAACAGAAACCAAAACACACAAGACAGGGAACAGTACTTGAACAGGAACAGGAACACACCAGACAGAGAACAGTAGATAAAACAGGAACATGAGCACACAAGACAGAAAACAATACATAAAACATACAAAGAGGAACACACAAGACAGGGAACCATAACACAACAAGAAAAACCATAACACAAGAACAACAGGAAGCACAGGAGCCAGAAACAGGTGCCATGAAACAGTGTGTTATGTCGTTATTATTATTTGTATTATATTGTTCTTTAATTTGTGTCTATAGACATTTTAAACAAGCTAACCACTCACGGTGTGAACCCTGAAGCCCTGGCCCGTGAAATTGTCCGGGTGGTGAACCGCAGGAGGAGAGAGGTGCTCCTGGCTCACCCCATCCCCTGGGTCGCCCTCTACATCCGCTCGCTCGTGCCTAGCTTCTTTTTCTCTGTGGTGGCGGCTGGGGTTAAGGACACGCCCATGTCTCAGCAGCTCAAATAGATCCTCAGGATGTGTAAAAATGAAGGCTGAAGGATGTGTGTTTGTTTAAGGAACAGGTTTTTAAACCATAACCCTTCAGGGTGAGTGAAGCAGTATTGCAGGTTAAAGTGTCTGAAGTATCTGAGTAGTAAACCTTTTGGTTTATTAAGCTGGTGAAATTTTGCAGATTAAGCTGGTGAAATTTCTAGAGATTAACGTTATTTTACAGTATATTATCATGATCTTGTTCATGCATTAAACCTTATTGGAGGTCTGTTTCGAAACCTCTAGTAATACGATGTATGTATTGTAAATGAAACTCATTCGAATGGTCAAATAAAGAGGCTTGTCTTGACAGAACGATCCACTTATATTATTGTTCATGTATGTTAATACATTAATAACGTTAAAAATATAATTAAATATGATTGCCAGGTCAAGTCTAATTAATAGAAATGAATTAAACATGATATTATTGCCTTCGCTTTGTCATTGTGTGCTGCAGTAAATGATATTAAATTAACTACAGCTTCTGAAATATTTGTGTGTATATACGTTTATAAATGCTTGCATGTGACACCAGACCCTGTCAGAGGGCACCAAACCCCGAAGTGTGCGTTATCTAGAAAGTGTTTTCAGGTTCTTTGGTATTTCCTCAAGAAACACATTTTCCATGGCTGTAGGAGTCCTGCAGATGGTGCTGGTGGACCTTTGCTCAGCCACAGTGGGGCAAAGGAAATATTGCCCCCTGGTGTGCATTGTTTAGATTACCCGGTGTAATCAGTGCCATCGCAGTGTGTGTATACGGCAACTTTTCAGATGATTAAACTCTTGTTTAAAGTACAGTCGAATTCGTTAAAAATCTAAAATTTGTACTCAAATTGACATAGAAGTATTCACAATTTATAAAAACTTAAAAAGTACAGTAATTGGATTAACTCATTGTTTAATGTCTAATAAACGTCATACAAGGTTGAAAGTACAGTAATGTAGCCTATTTAAAAAAACAACAACATTCAGATTAACTCGTTATTCAAAGGAAAATCAATCTCTTTTTAAAATGTATTCTAGTTATCTAATTATTAAGGGTTTGTTCAACTTGAACTAAAAAGTGTTCAAATTAACTCATTAAAAAGGGATATGTTCAAGAATTGGAAATATATCATAAGAAATAGGCTATTTTCTATATGCTTGTATTTACATTAATTCATTATACAGGTATAAAACACAATGAACCTACACACAGTAGATCACTTTCTAACACCTTACCCTGCTATTCAAATCAGTGTCCTGTAAAAATCGGACCGAAATCGGGCTGGTGTGCAGGAAATCAGGGGATGTGTCATACAGTCAGGGTTCAGTGAGCCCACACGCTCGTACAAAGCTGAGGTCTAATGAATAAAGCCTGCCGTTGTTATGTAAATGCGCTAAATAAAAGATGCAGGGCTTCATGGTGACGTCCAGCTGGCCGCCGTGGGCTTTGATCCATCAGGTCACTCGGCCCCTTTAGGGGGAAGTGACCCTGCTTTCAAATGCTGTCTCGCTGCATCAGCTACTCCAATTTACTAGTAACCACAACACAAACATTTCACAGCTGACTCGAAAATAAATACTTTTTTGTAATGTGGTGTTAATAAAGAAATAATAAAGAGTTTATGGCAGGAATGCAAATGTTCGCCAGTCTTCATTGTTAGACTGACATGCTCCTATGTTTCAGGTTGGAAGGGTCACACGTCTCGACTTATACATGTCCTAGCAAGTGCACCAAGTGCGGAAAAATGACGAGACACTTTTTTCTTTTCGAAATTCTTCAAGAACCAAATTTGAAGAGTTGTACAGAGAAGTGGTCGAGTGCTGATGGTGGCTTGGTGGTAAGAGGCAGCTAACTTAGGGCCTGGGTTTGAATCTTGAGTAGATCTTTCTGTGTGAATGTCGGGTGGTACATTTGCTGAATCATGGTGATGGACTAGGCCACCGTCCGGGGTGTACATCCCCCTTTCTGCATCTACTGGATTCCAGGATAGGCTCCAAACCCTGATTGGTGCCGTGACCCTGACCAGGATAAGCAGTGGCAAAACAGGATACTTATATTTCTATACATCCAGTAGTATACTGTATATAGAATATGTATACATTCTAAAAAGTGGTTCTAAAATATGCTACATGGTGAATTCAGCATGAGTACTGCGCTTGCAGAGATGTCACTCTGCTGGAGAAGTGGTTAATAGCCTTCTAAAAAACTGCTGAGTAGGTGACTGCGTGCAGCCTGATGGAGCTGCAGCTGCTGGTTTGACTAATACACAAACTACCACCGAGGGATGCATTTCATCACCATCGGGCTGCCAGATGTGGATATGAGCAGCTTTTTTAATATGTAAGGGTTACAATTATTGACAGCACAGTGATTTACAGGACAGATGAAGTGTGCGGCATGACGGTTCCACTCGGGGGAAGGTGAACATCCAATTTCAGGCCCTAAATCAAGGCGCTGTGAGATTACACACCTGCCTGCACGTGTCTCGAAAATTGAAGCACTGACGCCGCTTCTTATGCACTGCTTTCGCTGGTGGATTTGCGTACGCACAAGGAGCAGCCATGCCTTGTTTTTGGAGCTAGGAATAGATGTATGGAGGAGACAGAAGACGTACATAAGTCTCTGTTCAGGCAGAACACCAACGGGTCAATGTTAATTACCCTGTAAAAGTACATGCAGCTTGTAAAACTCTGTTAATTTACAGGAAGACTGCAATTATTAGCAGTCAATTACTGTATACAACACTGATACTATTATTTGTGTTGACTTTCATTGATAGTAAAAGATTTGTTTTTGTATTTCCAGTAACTGCTTTATCTTGACAAGGGTTGTTGGGTATCCTATACAGTGGTGCTTGAAAGCTTGTGAACCCTTTAGAATTTTCTATATTTCTGCATAAATATGACCTAAAACATCATCAGATTTTCACACAAGTCCTAAAAGTAGATAAAGAGAACCCAGTTAAACAAATGAGAAAAAAATATCATACTTGGTCATTTATTTATTGAGGAAAATGATCCAATATTACATATTAGTGAGAGGCAAAAGTATGTGAACCTTTGCTTTCAGTATCTGGTGTGACCCCCCTGTGCAGCAATAACTGCAGCTAAGCGTTTCCTGTAACTGTTGATCAGTCCTGCACACCGGCTTGGAGGAATTTTAGCCCATTCCTCCGTACAGAACAGCTTCAGCTCTGGGATGTTGGTGGGTTTAAATCCCATTACTGCTCGCTTCAGGTCCTTCCATAACATTTCAATTGGATTAAAGTCAGGACTTTGACTGTGGCCATTCCAAAACATTACTTTATTCTTCTTTAACCATTCTTTGGTAGAACGACTTGTGTGCTTAGGGTCGTTGTCTTGCTGCATGACCCACCTTCTCTTGAGATTCAGTTCATGGACAGATGTCCTAACATTTTACTTTAGAATTCTCTGATATAATTCAGAATTCATTGTTCCATCAATGATGGCAAAAAAACTGCCTGGCCCAAATGCAGCAAAACAGGCCCAAACCATGATACTACCACCACCATGTTTCACAGATGGGATAAGGTTCTTATGCTGGAATGCAGTGCTTTTCTTTCTCCAAACATAATGCTTTTCTCCTAAACCAAAAAGTTATATTTTGGTCTCATCCATCCTCAAAACATTCTTTTCATAGCCTTCTGGCTTGTCCACGTGATCTTTAGCAAACTGCAGACGAGCAGCAATGTTCTTTTTGGAGACCAGTGGCTTTCTCCTTGTAACCCTGCCATGCACACCATTGTTGTTCAGTGTTCTTCTGATGGTGGACTCATATACATTAACATTAGCCAAATGAGAGAGGCCTTCAGTTGCTTAGAAGTTACTCTCGCCTACTATTACACTCCTTGCTCTTAGAGTGATCTTTGTTGGTCAACCACTCCTGGGGAGGGTAACAATGGTCTTGAATTCCTCCATTTGTACACAATCTGTCTGACTGTGGATTGATGGAGTCCAAAATCTTTGGAGATGGTTTTGTAACTTTTTCCAGCCTGATGAGCATCAACAACTCTTTTTCTGAGGTCCTCAGAAATCTCCTTTGTTCTTGCCATGATACACTTCCACAAACATGTGTTGTGAAGAGCAGACTTTGATAGATCCCTGTTCTTTAAATAAAACAGGGTGCCCACTCACACCTGATTGTCATCCCACTGATTGAAAACTAAAAATTCTAAAGGGTTCACAAACTTTCAAGCACCACTGTACAAGGAATTGTTACACCTGCACTCTCCAGATTGGTGCTGGAGCCCCTGCAAGCCCCTGACCAGGTATAAGTTGTGTTAAAAAAGGAAAAGGTGGAAAAAATAACAATCTGAGACCGAAACCGCAAAGGTGCCCAAATTTTCCACATGGCTTCACAAAGTAATGCACCAACAATTGACAGCATGTTTGGCACTTACATTGTTGGTGAGCCAGACAGGATTCTGTACTTTTCTTCTTATTAAAGATAAATAGAACAGAAATGTCAAACTGTGACGATAGAAATTCTGAGACTGAGCTGCCGTCCTGTTTTGGACAGCAGATTTTTCCAGATCAGACCTTAATCTTGAGGATGAATATTGAATTAATCTCTTATCAAAGCCCACACTGGCTGGGGCAAGCCTGACCAAATATAAGTGCAGTTAAAAAAGGAAAAGGTGGAAAAAATAACGATCTGAGGCTGAAACCGCAAAGGTGCCTAAATGTCTCCATATGCCAAGGTTTTTTAAAATATGTTTTAAAACTGATGCATTTGACAACATGTTGTATTTACATTGATAGTGAGCCAGACATAATTCTGTATTTTTAATTTAATATTTATCTCATAATATAAGGTCAGTAGAACAGAAATGTTAAACTGTGATGAGGGAAATGATAAGACTGAGCTGTCGTGCTGTTTTGGACAGCAGATCTTTCCAGATCAGACCTTAATCTTGAGGATGAATATTGAATTAATCTCTTATCAAAGCCAAACACGGATCAGTTTTACTTACAAAAGTCTTCTGTCCCCTTTTAAAGGGCGGCTTTGTTCGTGGAATTAAAGGATCAGCATGCAGGGTATTTAAAATCAGCCATAACCCCATGTGCTTTTATCACCCCAGCACACATGTACAGTGTTATGAAAAAGTTTAAGCACCTATGTTTAATACTATAGAGCATATAAAAATATAATAACTTTTAAATATAAAATGTGTTTACATACAGTAATGAGTTTAACAACTTTTTTGTTAGTCCATTTAATAATGAGTCTTATGCAAAAGTGTCACGCTCGCTGGCCACCACGCCAGCGTCACCTGCGCACGTTACATCACACGCACCTGTTCCTCATTTCATCATCACACCCACACTCTATTTAATCCGCACTCACCTCACTCTCACCGCGGATTATTGATGTCGGTTGCGTCCCTACGCGCCGTTCCCCGTCTCGCTTCCCAAACGCACACCGTCCGGTCTCGTCCATGCTCGTCCGCGTCTCTCACAATCCCCAGGTTTGGCACGTTAGTAGGCTCACTTCCTCGTTTTGTGTTTTGGTTTCATACCCGTTTTCGGCTTCGGCCCCGTTTTCGTTATCCACCCGTTTTCAGTCCTCGCCTGTTCCTTTTCGCTGTGTCTGCCTTAGTTGTTTTATTCGTTAATAAAATCACCCCTTGTGCTTTTGAACCTGCGGTTCGTCTCATGCTTCCATTCGGCTCAAGCCGTTACAAAAAGTTTAAGGACTCTGATAAAAATATGTATTATGAATGTTCTTTTATGCTTTGTTTCCTGAGCTAGAAATTTAGCAAAACATGTAATCTGGAAGGGAGCACCCAAACTTTTACTTAAGTCTGCCTCCCAAAACACAATGGGTCCTTAAAGCATTCGTTTCCTTACTGACAGCAGATGCTTCAATTTTAGCCGCTGTTATTCTTGTACGTATCATTAAACTTGTGTTAATGACGGCACACTAATTAGCAAGATTAATTGGCCCAATGAGCAGGCATGATAACAGCGATGACAGGCGGCCTGATCACTCCTTTTGGACAGAGATGATTCACCAGGGGTCCTCCCACTGAGCTTCTCAACTGCTTTCTGCATTACTAATTCATTCTCCACTGCTATTTTAACTTCCAACATGAATATATACACTTATAAAAGAAGGCAGTTTAAATGCTGGACTTATAATGGTGATAATAAATAGGTATACCGAATAAAGATGTAACAATATTAACGTAAGAGAATGTAACTGCTGTGTGTGTATATTGTATTTACAAAGCTTTTATGCTTTAATATTATATAGCAGAAAATGTTTTTTTCAGCAAAAACATTATTGGATACATTATTTATATTTTGTATGTATTGTATTGTATTTTTATATTTATTTCCACATACATTTATCTAATTTTCTGGCAATTGTTGACATATTAAAAAGTAATTTTCCATTTATTTACCTAGATTTGTACATATGGAACATTTTGGAAAATATATTATTTTCCCATATATTTATATATAATCAATGTTTTTATTTATATTGGTTTTATGAACTTGTATGTGTAACAATACAATTTACATACATTTATTTTTTACATATTTTTCTTTCATGAATTTATTATATTAACTTAATCCATTGTAATCCTATTGAAATGAAGTATTTTTAAAATATTTACTTTTCAACATTATTTTATTAGTTATATTTTATTCTTTATTTTGTTTTCATGTATTTATTTTTATTATGAATGAAAGAAAATGTAAAAACTAAATACAATTTTAATGATATTTGTACATTTTTCAATATATTTTAGATAATACATTTTATGACATCTAGAAAAATCTTTTCCCATATATTTATTTTCTTATGTTGATCAATTTGAACATATTTGCAACATATTTGAAAATTATACTTTTTGACCCATATATTTGTTCTCTGTATATATTTATTAAATGAATACATTTTTATAAAATGTGGGAAGAAATTTATTTTTTTATTGTCAATTTCTCCTGTATGTGATGCTCCATGCCATAGCATGCTACACTACAGTAACACAGTGTGCCACATGTACTTTAATTACTGTACGTTTATATAGTATACAGTGAATTACAGACGATAGTCTTCACTTTATCGATTAGCAATGCCATAAACATGAAGCCACATGGTGACATTTTAATTCCTCCAGTGCTCAAGCATTGACTTTATAAGGAGATCCTTTGCAAATCCTTTGAAAGCACAATAAAGGGGATTTTGCTTGTGTGTTTTCCTGCATTAATCTACTGCAGTGGTGAATCAGATTGTGGTCATGTCAGGTCAGAGAAGGACGGTGGAATTAGAGGGCTGATATCTGTTTTATTCCGAGTTACCACTAGCACTCCTGGTCAAATGGTATTGTTTGCTTAGGGTGTTTTTGTGCTGGTACCTATGCAGGTTTAAGCCTGTTGTGGACTGCTGATTGGGGTGGATAGTTTGTCATAATGTTCATATTCTGCATGGTGGTTAGTTTGCAGATTGTGAAACAACTTAGTTGTCAAGCTGTCTTTAACGGCAACCGATTTCCAACAGTATGCAGATTTAAACTTTTGAGCAACATCCATCCTTTCAGAGCCAAATCACCTCCATGAAGTGAGGCTGATCTATGCACGTAGATGTATCTCGACCTTTTTTAGACAAACGTTTGTCTCTGATAAGCTGTAAGAAATGTGAAAACCATAGAAA
The DNA here is from genome assembly GCA_025084515.1 of Ancistrus triradiatus. Lineage (NCBI taxonomy): Eukaryota > Metazoa > Chordata > Actinopteri > Siluriformes > Loricariidae > Ancistrus > Ancistrus triradiatus. The sequence continues at coordinate 4,463 of JAJAGP010004324.1, read as the reverse complement.
GTATCTGGTTTAAACATAATATTTTAAAATACAGCACCCCCCTTGCCTTGCAAATGTATGATTCAAGTGATGGCTTTGTGGCTCGGCATTAATTGGCGTTTTCTCAGGTTGGTCAGTGTCTCTTCAGTTACAGTGTTTCCCCTACTCAAAAAAGTCTGACGTTCATCCTTCACAAGTCTGTGAATGGCAGTCAAATTATGTTAAAATGTACAGTTTGGTGTCAACAAGCTCTGACACTACAATCGCTCCTGTCCATGCCTATTGAGATAGAGTACGAAGCTGGTACTGTCTGTATTTTGTCTGCTGAAGTCTGAAGGCATGTTTCTGATGTTTTTTCGCAAATTGAGTGACATCCTAGATAATGTCTGTTGGCAAATGGTTAAAACAATACATATCACACACCCTTAGGGTTCGTTATCAGTCTCCATGCTGTACAAGAGCGCGGTATTTGGAGCTATCCGAGGTAAACGCCACCGAGAGTAATAACACATAAAAAATTCAGAATGGTACAAACATTACAAGACTCCATTACCCGAAACAGCACTGAAACCATCAGTAATTACCCAATCCCCCAGGAACAAAAACCAGAGCAATACTGGGATTGATAATGCAACTCAGGTTATTGGAGTAGCACAGTGGCACTTATACATTGCAATTTCCAGGCCGCTCCACGAAATTGAAATACGTACTGCCACGAAGCTCCAAACCGGCGGAGCTCGGCAGCCATTCCTCAGCTTGTTTTCCAACCGGGATGGGATTAAAATGCAACAATATTGACTCGCCGTAATTAGAGGGGGGTCATTAGGTCCCTTACTATTCAAGGCCATAAAAAAAGGATTCTGCTGGCGCGCTGGCGCTCCCTTCTCCCCGTGCTGAAATTAAACCGGGGCTTTAATGTGAAAAGGGAGGAGTAGCTAATGAACCAGAAGGGGCTTGGGCACAGCCTGGGACATGCAGTGAATCATGGTGTCTTACTCCGGCACTATTAGGTCTCTGAAAAGCCTCATTTAATGTTTCTCGGTCTAAAAGTTAATCCGATCCACTCTTTCCCAGTGCCGAGATGTATAGAGGGATATGTATGGTGTTGCACCGTATATAGAAATGCCAGTGATTCACAGCTACGTGCGTAGAATCTAATACACAGAGCGTCCCCGAAAGAAGATCAGTTTTTCTATATGATTTAGGTCATAAAGTAGCAGAAAACCTTCCATCCCTCAGGGACTCGCTACGTGTGCCGGACTACTATTGACTTCATGAAGAGCGATGGTGTCGGTGACCCCACAGCGACCCTCTTATCTTCGGCTTAATCTGCGCCACTGGAATAGACATACTCAAACCTGTGGGTTTATTGACTTTAGATCTAAGACAAAGCTGGAGATCCAATCCCAAACCTACCTTTGTTTGATCTGAAAGAAACATCATTTATAGCAAAACGAAGTTCAATCTCTTGTCACCTGCCACGTGAACCAAGTTGAAAAATTGGATCATCTGTCCTTGCCACTTGGTACGTAGGAGGCACATCTAGAGTCAGCACGTTCGCCGATGATAGAAGAACATCGTTTGGCACGGTGAGGCAAAAAGTCAGAGCAGATCAAACGGCAATCTCGCAAAGCAACGGTGTCTTCTTTAGAACCATCCTTCTGTCTTGAGCACTCTAACCAGCTCCATGTGATGGTATTCCACTAGAGTGGAATCCTGCAACAAAGTCCTCAACGAAGATGAGCTAGTGAGGACCAGCGACCTACAGTGGACCTGTCAAATCAAACAATATGTCTGGAAGATGGACCCACTGCTGGTACAGTGGAACCTCAGAAAAATCTGACTTTGAACATGGGCACCCTAAACAAAACACTCAATGGTGCGATCTTCCAAAGACGACGCATGTCATCCAGTCCAGTCGGTGGCGATAATGCACCAGTGTTGTATGCCAATCACCATAAAACCCAAAAGATAAAGAACTAGGGAGCAATCATAGGCATATTATGTTTATTATATTATATTATTTTATTATTTATTCATTCATTCATTTATTCATTCATTGTCTTATCCTCTTGATCCTAGTCAGGGTCGTAGAAATGCTGGTGCCTATCCAGTGGCACAGGGCGCAAGGCAGGAACAAACCTAGACAGGGCGCCAATCCATCGTAGAGCACACATACTCACACACTAGGATCACTTTAGAGATGCCAGTTAACCTAACACACATGTCTTTGGAATGTTGGAGGAAACGGGAGTACCGGGAGAAAACCCATGCAGACACTGGGAGAACATGCAAACTCCACACAGGCAGAGCCCAGAGTTGGAATCGAACCAGGGATCTCAAAGCTTTGAGGCGACAGTGATAACCACTGCACTACCATGCCGCCCCATTACTTTATTACTATATTATTATATGATGTATAATATATTAATATTCTATCAGTCTATGGGTGTGATTTCAGACACTCCCTAATTCCCTGGTGTGTATCCCGCCTCTGGTGAGGTGAAGTTTATCAGTTATGAAGTTGTGTTCCGGTTGTGTTCCGGTTCTGCTCAAAAGTCCAGTTACACCAGAGGGTGATTACAATTCCTGGCTGAAGGTTGTACAGTTTTTTGTTGGATCATCTTCAGGACTTTTTTCTCTATTATCCCTGTGGTTTGCAGCTGCATGTTATTTGGTTACCGGAAAACAAGCTCATTTTTTCCCTGAGATGTGTAGAATTGGGCTTTGATTCCATCAGATAATGGCATTAGAGGAGTGATCTCAAACTTAACACGGGGTGAGAGGATCAGATAGCCGCCAGAGCTTTTATCAATAGTGTTTGGATAATAGGGAGACATCTAATGTCCATTAGGGTCAGAAGAGCATATGCTAGTGCTCAGTCAGATGGTCTCAGTCTCAGAGGGGGTATACCTTCTGCATCTGGTCTACGCTCATGATTATGCAAGGATGAGAGTGAGCTTAAAACTGACTCCTGGAGATAGTGGTAGATCAGGTTCCCTTGATTTGTTAGGTGGTCCAATTTGTACAAAAGTGTACAAAAGGGAGCTTTTTTATTTTGTTCTATCACCCGTAGTAATTAAACACGAAGGAGTGTGTGGAAATCATATTTGATTAGCTTAGCAGGATTGATCTAACACCATTAAAGTGGTTAACAACTAGAATAGATGTTGATCTCTGACCTGGGTGTTGATCAGACGCCATTAAAAACAATAGTCCAAGAGCCCTGGGAGAGATCAAATCAAAAAGGAGTCATCAGGATTAGATTATGGTCAGGTGCCACAGAGAAGGAGATGGAAATGACTTAACGGCAATGTCAATATTTATAATTAATATAAGGCCTTAAATGACAGCCGTAGTTTATAATGTACAATGTTTTTTTGGATCCAACTGTGTTTGACTACATTACCCACAATGCTTTTCAGCCAGATGATTCAGCCACGTTTTCTGGCCAGGGTTACAGGGATAACACATGCTAATGAACCAATAAATAACACTAGAAGCACCCAGTGCAACAGAATTTCTTAACCTAAACAACGTTTCTTTTAACTACACCACTATGAGTGACCTACATACTACAGATCTGATATTTGGAAATACAAATATGTGCCTTTTAACGACCTCATTACGTTTTGTGAAACAGGTCATTGACCAGAGATGACCAGACATGACCACAGTCACATAGTCTCGTTATGCTACAAGGTATTTTCAAAAGAAAACTGCATGCAAATTGCAAACAATGCGTATAACAAACATGAGTGGAATGCTACCATCTACACAGCATTCAAAACCTAAACTGTGCTACATATCATTCTCTCCAGTAAATACACAACACCGGGGGTCTTCAGTTACAAGCATACATTAGCGATTGCACACACTGTAGAACCAAATATATACATACGTCACTGGCTGCACACAACCAAAAGGGAATGAGTCCACTTGAAAAACCCAGTACATTCCAGAACAAAACACTTTAAACCTTTATATAAATAGGTAAATCCAGCACGGCACTACTAGTAGGAAGTCATGGCGCACAAATGACCGGCACTTGGTACATCTTGGTATATTCAGGTGAAGTCGGCATGGCGCTTTAGTGTTAAGCAGAACTTTTCCATTTCATGTCTCTGCTTATGTCCGTGTCCTAAGTGTCAAAACAGACCATAACATAGTTCCTACTTATGCATGTAGTTAATGCAAAGCAATTCAGATATATAATATAATCAGATAATAATAATAATAATCAGATACATAATATTTATGGCAGTAAAACTACACACACTAAACCTTTTTAAAATTTGACCTGCTGTTTACAGGCACAATAGCCAGAGATAAAAGACAGATTTTTATTTCCTTTTATAATTCATTATAATTGTTCAGACTTCGGTCGTTCAAAGTATGTATTGGTGTTATATATTTTATTTGTATTTTTAATATTTTTATTTATTTATTTCTTTTTTATTCTGTTTATATGTATACATAGCGGA
>JAJAGP010004323.1:0-52086 GCA_025084515.1 Ancistrus triradiatus | reverse complement strand
AGATTTCTGGCTTTTTAGGAAAATCCATCTGCTTGTTATTGATATCCTCCCATTAAAACAAAACAGCAGCGTTCCATGTTCTATCCCATGCTACCCCATTAACACCCACAATAAAATGCTGAAAATGTAACATTTATCTCCTTTCCTGTCCTCTTGTATAATCTCTATCATCAAAGCTACCCCCAGCGGGCCAATAGGTTCTCCATCTAATGCACTTATCTTCCCACTTGTGCTGAAAGTCCACTTGAGTGCCTTCTCATGTGACCTCCCATCTCATTTCAGCAGCGGTGCACACCATGATAAATCCATGAAAGCTGCCCTATCGAGACCTGCATTAAAATAGAGGCGATCAGTCAGGAATGGATTACGAGTGCACCATTTGAATTTCTTTGGATTATCCCAGCGCAATGTCTATTGCTTTGTAGAGCATTCCATGCCCATCCATTACCACGCATGGCAATCACAGATGGGGTTCTGCATCCCTATCTCCTAGGTAAAAATACAACCTCATATCAGAAAAAGTTCTGACAGCATGGAAAATGCATATAAAACAACAGACTTTGACTTTTATTTCATTGCAGACAGTATGAACCTGATATATTTCATGTTTAGTCTGGTCAACTTCATGTAACAAAGTTGGGACAAATGGTTTGAGCAATCACATTCAAATTATCAGTGCATCATGGGGTGCATTTATTTACATTTTCACATGTCTTACTCCTATCCAGGTGCAATCCTGATTCTCAAGATGCAATGAATAGACTTAGTATAACCAGGGTCATTAGTTCTTGAGGCTCTCTAATCACTAATCTCTCTACGAAGCATAGTTGAACTCCTTTCTTAACTTCCACTGCCATAAAATAATTGGTATTCGGCCCCATCACTGTCACTCAAATGCAGACAGGACTCTGACAGCAAGGCAACGGGGGCCAGTATGTCACCATGGTTCAGTAGTTCCATCATATAATCGGGAAGCTCAACTGCTTTCTTTTGTAGTCCTTATGGTTATTTTAGGCTCAATATCTGATGCAGACTTTGTACCTTTTCTATTAAAAGCTAACAGAACAGAGAGCAGATCTGACAAAAAAGGCTTCCTCTATGTATTTATTGTTAATTACTTATTGAGTTGCCTGACTGAAAGAAATTAGAAAATGTTTTTTGTGCATTTTCCAGCTGCAGCAGTGCTTTGAGTAATGCTTTCTGGTTACGCCATTATTCTACAGTGAGTGATGGATTTGGCTGACAGAGTGTCATCCATCACCTCATATCAACACCGGGAAAACATATTTCATTGTGGGAGTGTCAAGAAGGCTTAAGAACACAAATACATAATGGAACAACGTGACCCTAATGGGATAGTTTATCACAAACATATTGTTTTTGGGGTTGGTGTGTTAGGCAGATTTGAATCTATATTACTGGTAAATCGGTTACGATTTTGTTGTTAAAACAGCATAAAACATGGTCACCCTGGAAAGTCTGTAGTTATAGGTTCTCCACAGTCAGAGCAATCAGGAAACACAAACAGAGGAAGCTTGAGCTTCCATGATTTTCTGCTCTCAGACTACATAAGTACCTTTTTGGTGGCATCTATAATACAGACATTTTACAGAATATGGCATTCAGGTGCCTCACAAACCAAATGCTTTAACTCTTCTGCAGCGGTGTTTTTCCAAAGGTTTGAAGAGATTAGTGCAATCAGGTGCCCCCTTTGTGCCACCTTTTAATATATGACATCAGTTACTGACACCATCTGAGGGATCAGAGATCACAGGTCTTCAGCTTAGGCTTGTGCTCTTGCCCTTTATGCACGGAAATTCCTTCATATTCCTTTAATTGGTGAATGATATTATGCACTGTAGAGGAAGAAATATGTCTTTCTTTGAAAAAAAGACATTCTTTGCTGCTTTTAAACATTTCATTAATTTTCTCACAGATGTGTTGACAAAATGGATATCGTCTACCTGTCTTTGCTCCTCAAAGACTGCTTTTGTACCAAATCTTGATTTCAGTCACCAGTTGACCTCACATCTTTTTTTTACCTCATTACTAGCCCTAAATTGACCCCATCCCGACCTTTTTTGGAATGTGTTGCAGGACTGAAATGTTTTTTTTTTGGCATTTTCCATACATCCCATTTGTTTGATGCAATGAATAAGAAATGCAAGTGCAAGAAATGCACTTTATTATTCTTTAGCGTAAACAGAGCTTTAACAGAAAGCAAGTTAACATGATTTGATTTGTAACAAATTGGAAATACACCATGTCGTCACATTTTCTTTAGTTTTACAGTCAGATCGTTTAAATTGTTGGTTGTTGTTTTGATCTCATAACCTGGGCCACTACCTAAGGACCTGGTAATTAAAAATTCTTGTTCCATGACTTACTTGCAATAACATTCCTTCCTGAGGAATGTCTACAAAGGCCCCAAATTCTACGTACCTCTCCTTAATTTCACCATTCTGTAGTCATTTAAATTGGTAGGTTTACATATGATGTCCAGGAATGTGTTGGAGACTGTTGAATGACTTCCTAACCAAAATTCTGTCAAGACGGAATTAACCAGTGGCTTTTGCTGAAATGTACTGTTTGAATTTTCCTTGCATTTTTCACATTCTGCCTCTTGGGTTAAGTACCATAATCTTTTCAGCGGATATGCCAGCACTGCCTCAGTAAAGTTGTCATGTAATGTAGCCAGGAATGTCTAGTCAGGGCGTCTGGTCTTGACTTGTTGGTTTGTTTTTGTCTAAAACCACAGATGCCCAGCGAATATAGAATACTTGATGTCGCTGAAATGACATGGACATATCACTCATTAGAATGAATGCTTCCATTATTGCTGCTTCTCTTAAGCCTGATTTGTTTCGTCCCACAGACCAGCGGTGAAAAGGATTTTGCATCAATGTGGGTGTCTGTGAATTACAATTAAATCATTATCATGACAGTCATTATTAATTTGCTGGAATCCAGTCGGGTTATCGTCAACATGTAATAGATAAAGGGCAACATTTCTGAAACCAGTGACACTAGCACATTCAAATTAAGATATCTCAGTTCCATATGAGCTTCTAACATGAGTTATGAGCCTTAGAAAAAAACAACATTTGACTGCAAAAGAGGTTTTTGGTAGCCCCTTAATAATATCAAACATACCCTGACAGCAAATGAGTGATGGCACAGTTCTGGGCCACACTTTCCTTTTCCATCAGCCCACATACAACTGTGGAATTATGGCGATGACACCAATCTCTCTGCCAGAACTGTACCCAACAGGCCAACTTTGGCCCCAAATGCTAATCCTGCACAAATGTTACCACAAACGCGTGTTGTTGAAAAATGCATGGACTTCCCTGGAAAAGATGACATCTTGAAGGCAGCTTATGTTGCTTTAAATTCTCACAAAAATTGTACAATACTACCAGTGAGTGTAATTACCTATTAAAAGTCACTCATGGACTTTCGTCTTAATTTACCATGGCATCTCAGCATCTCAAACATTTGAGATTCTATTCCAAATAGCATTCAGGCTGAGCAGTTAGCTTAGCAGCTAGGCTATTGCCCGGAGTTCACCAATACAGTAAGTGTTTTGCTTTTACTCTCACTTTCAGTCCATTACTTACTAAATTACACAAGGTTCTCAACACTTTATTATAAAATAGGCACCTGTACAATACAACTCCATTAATGCATATAATGCCTTATACTGTGTGTATTTTCTGGCGGTCTGGAACGCATTAATTCAATTTACATTAATCCTTATGGGAAAAAAAATTCGGTTCTCAGCAAGCCTTCTGGAACAAATTAATGACAAGAACCGAGGTACCACTGCATAAAGGTCAACACGTATGCAGTCACTGAGTAGCTACTTAATTAGTCTTGTGTCATTGTGAAAATGTAATTGAACGTAGCCAGGACACCTACCATCATGGTTCTTTCACAATAGCTGAAATCTGGTAACCCTGGCAAAGCCAAGCCACATGCTGTACACTTGAGTTTAATTAAGTGATTATCCAATCTGGCAAATCTATCAAAGCCAAAAAGCCCCACTGTCAATTAAATGAATGACAGGTTTCAGACTGTTCTGTGGTGCTGTAATAATTAACTGATTACAGCCCTAGGTCTGGAGCACAAATTAAAAGACTAAACCTACAGGAAGTCATTTTGACTCTTCACTTTATTACATTTGTTGCATTTTGATGGTGTTCAGTTTGTTTAAAAATGGAAGCATTTTCAACACTAGGGGAATTGCTAGGAGCGAACTATTCACACTACTTGAACATTTCTTGTTGTTTTACATAACCATGAGCCCATGTGAGTTGGATATTGGATTAATAGGCTTAAAATTAGTGGGATCCTTGACAATATGGTCATTTCTATTTGACTTCTATCCCTATATTTATACAAAATTTTATTTAAAAAATAATGCCGATGTTTTGATGAATTGCCTGCTATCTAAGCTGTTCTGATAAAAGCTGTTAGAAGATTTTGGGAGCACTGGTTCCATGAAGGCACACGCACACATGGCAAACACTCTCCAGACTCTCGTTTGGTCCACTGACAAGCAGAAGCAGCTCCCAAAGTTTCGTTGTCCACCATCGAGACACAGGTGGCACCTTCACTACACACCACTGCCTATGCCGGGTCCATTCCTAGGTGCTTAGCAGAAGGTAATTTGTTGACACAGCGCCCACTACGTGTCCTGCCATTGACAGCCAGCCATCGTTCACTTTGCTTGCAGTGGTGTCGTGAAGAAGAAACCCAGACTGGGATTGTATTGTCTTTAACGAAGAATCCAGGTTCTGTTTGGGATCTGAAAACAGACGGGCTCGAATGTGGAGGCCTTGTGAGTAGTGTTTCAGTCCTGCCTTTGCTGTGGAGTGACACACTGCCCCAACTGCTCTGGAGAGCCATCGACAGTCGGTCACCCTTAGTAGTGATACGGGGGACACTAACAACTCAGCGATATGTGCAGGACATCCTGCAGCCACATGTTTCCTCTCATGGCAGGGCTTCCAACTGGCATTTTCAGCAGGAAACAAAGCAAGGATTTCCCATAAATATCTCCTCCAGATTGCAACACTTCCTTGGCCTGCCCAGTTACCAGATTTATTGCCAATCAAGCATTTATGAGATTAGCTAAGACGGCAGCTTCAGCAGCCTATGAGTGTGCAGGATCTACAGGCCAAGTTGCAATATTTGATGGCAAATGTGCCACAGGACACCAAACAGAACCTGTATGCCTCCAATGGCCAACCATTTTTCATCTTATATCCAGGCTAAAAACAGATTACTAGAGCCTTGTTTCAATTGTACAGTTTTCCCCAATAAACATATATTTTCTAATATTGTAATCACTTATGTATGTCATCATTACATTCACATATATAAAGTTTCATTCGATTCCAACATCATCTTCTTGGTGAGTTTTTGTCAAATGAGTGTATAACAGGTGTCAGTTGAAGGACAAGGGTATTGCTAAAACATCCAACAGTGGTAGCATGGCAGAGCTGAGATGTGAACTATTTCACTAGTAGTTCATTAGTTCCTAGAATTAAAAAAGTCACAGCAAGGGGAAAGGCTTTCTCATACATGGCCCCCCAACTATGGAATAAACTACCCACTTTCGTTCGAGACTCAGACACTCTCCAAAATTTTAAGTCTAGGCTACAGACATACTTATTTGCGCAGGCTTTTGACTAGATTTAGACCGGGATGCATGGCTTGAAGTCAACGGGGCCGGAGTCTGAAGTCATGTCTGGCCTGCCTGCCTTGTCGTTAGCCAGGAGGGTCATGTGGGCGGTCTGGCTGAACTTGGGCTTCCAGTCCGCTCTGATCTTGACTCGTGCATCCTTGCCTTAGACTAAGGGCAGAGCGGGGGTTTCTCAGTCCAAGATCGATGTGATCAGAGACGTTGGGTTGCTGTCTTCTGCCTCCCATGGGGTTTGCCGATGTCTCTGTGATCCCCCTTGGCTGGTTACCTACCAGTTCTCCTCTTTCTAGCTATGCTGCTATAGCTAATGCTGCCGGGGTCTCATGCTACACATGGCATCAGTGATTGTTAATAGACACTGTGCTCTTAATCAATAACTAATTACATTTTCTGTTTTCTCTCCGAGCTGTGTTCCGGTACCAGTTGCAGCTCAACTTTCCTTGCCACTGTCACCCTAGGCTTGCTCAATTTGGTATTGGACGTAGATATTAGGAGATAATTTAAACTTGTGAAGTTGCTTTGAGACAATGCTCCATTGTAAAAAGTGCTATATAAATAGATCTGACTTGACTTGACTTGACTAGTAGTCCAGAACCAATACCTCTCTCTAATTATTACTTTTTTTGTGTGGTGCACCTCTTCGTATTGTGCTCTGTGTTTTCAGTAGTGACATTGTTTTCCTTTTTTCAGTAAGCTGCAAGTCATACTTGTGCTCCCCAGAGATGTTTTTTATCACTTATTTATGCTGCTGTGTAACAGGGTCACTACTTCTTCTTCATTGTGCATCATTAGTGTGGTCTAACTACTCCGGCCCACAACTCTGACCTTTATATGTCAAGACTCAAGACGCCCAGTGTGGCTCAGTACAAAGCAGAAATGATGACGCAGAATGGCAATATTGCATGTCTTTGCATTAAGACAGAAGAAAATTCAGAAGAGAAGTAACATCTCCCAACAAAGAAAGACACCTAGAAGACTGTTTCTTACTGTAGGTTTCCTTAGTGATGGTTACGGTGGTTTCAGAGAATATCCCGATCCACTGGGTGCAAGCCAGGAATGCACCTTGAACAGGGTGCCAGAGTATTATCTGTTTTGCAACACCAACTGTACTTACTGGGCCACAGTGCTGTCTGGTACAATGTGCCAACACACCACCGTGGTGACCTGTGGTTGCATTCCGGCAACGCCAGTCGCTACCCTGATGCTGCAGCAGCTGTCCCATTTGGCCCTGCGATGGACTGGCATCCGATCCGGTTCACACCTGTGCCTTGTGTTCTCCCCATGCAGCCCTGACCAGGACAAGCGGAGATAAAACGGACAAATTAAATATGTTTGCACCTAGGTTCATGTGCCACATTTCTTAGCTTTCGTGGATAGCAACAGGTGCTGTGTATCTCCAATTAGATTCATTAATTTAAATGTACTTCCCCTCCGGGTGTCTACTCAAAACTTTCAAAAGGGCCACCGTGGGGCCTTCTGGATGACCAGAGTTCAATTAATATCTCAGACACGTGCCTTCCGGGAGCGTATTTATAGCAACATGCTCCTGGATTTTCTCCACTTTTGGCTGATTTTATTAGTCCTCTCATCTATGCCAGGATTTCTCCTGCAGGGAAGAAGCAATTACTTAGTTTTGGTCAGCATCTGGATAACGAATGGAAGATGACAAGTGAGAAAAAATGGAACGAGAGTAACAGGAACAGTTCTGACAGTCTGCTGATGTGGAGCCAAGAGTACACATGACTTCATAGCTGTCTGTTTCTGTCTATATGGATTCAGCTCTTATTGGATCGATATATTTCCTTAAAGTAATAGTGCAAAAACCAAAAATGTAGTGAGTGACAGTTCCTTGGGCAGAAATGCCTTGTTGAGTGACCAGAGGAGAATGACCAGTATTGTTCAAGCTGAGAAAAAGCTACTGTAAACTTACATAACCATTCCTTAAAAGGAGGCGATTGACCCAGGTGGGCTACAACAGCAAAAAACTACAACAGATTCCGCCCCTGTCAGCCAAGAGCAGGCCAGAAACTGGGCAGTGGAAGATTGGAAAAACTATGTCAGGTCTGATGAATCTGGATTTCTGCTGGTATATGCAGACGCTAGTAAACTTTGGTGTGGGCAGTATAAATCCAACCATTTTTAAAATAATTCTGTGTCATGGGGCATCTGGTTTGGACCTAAGCACACAGCGTTCCATGCCTCGCCCTCTGGGAGCACTAGAGGCAAAACCAGTCTATATGGGAGTCCTGGAGGATTATTTAATAGTAGTAGGAAGGAGAGAGTAAGTGTTTTTAATGTGACTGAGTATTCTGAGAGGGGATTTACTCTTGGTATCTCATGTGGCTAGCATGTTGTGCAAGCTAAAAGAGATGTTGTTGCATCCACATTCTGCATTTGCATTTCTGCTAAAAAAATCCCATTTACTTGAACTGGATTTTGTGAAAAACTGTTATAATTCTATCAGTTTTTGAGCTACAATCACAAAGTTTGGCACGAAATTCTTTGTACCTCAGTCCGGGATACATCGAGACTCATAGACAATGTTTGGGACTCTTGGAGGAGCCCTGAGGTCCCTGGCAGGGCACACATGTCCCAGACTGCATTGACTATAATTTAATCAGTTTTCGACATACAACCTTGAAATTTGTCAAGCTCGGTCCCAGGCACACCAAGACCCATGATGCAATGCCATTGGGTTTGCCTGGCAGGGCACAGGAGCCCCTGGAAGGGCATTGACTGTAATTCAGTGAGTTTTTGACCTAAAGAAACAAAATTCGGCACACTTGATCCCGGATACACCCTGAGGTGGCATGCAATGTCCTTGGGCCCGTGAGGTCTCTGACTGACCCTCCAAACTCAAAGAAGCTTTTTGTTTCCTTTTTCTTTGATTTCTTGACTTTAACTCTTTAATTCTCTTTACTTCCAAGCTCTCTGCTTTCAGAGCATCTTTCTTCCTATAAGCTCCCTTTATCCACCATCTTATTTAGTTTTTATATCTTATTTAGTTTTCTTTTCTTGTGTTTGTTTTCTTTTTCCTTTTTACTCTTTTCACAGACATGCACCAGCATCTCACATAAAGAAACTGTGCTTAAATAATATGTCAGCCAGGTGCAGCTCATAAAGACTAAGTATAGCTTGTTAATGCTGAATGTGCTAACCCACCCAACAGTGCCATGGCTTCTGGAAAATGTAAGTTCATTTTATTTTTTTTTTCAGTAAGAAAAAAATTGTCTTGCTTGAAATAGCAGACAGCATTACACAATAGTACAAAGAGACAACTTCCAGTCATACACACGTTCTATCCCACACACAATCATACACACAATCAATGTAAATATCATTTGTGCAGTGATATATTTTATGTTGTAAGTGATGAGTGCAGCATTAAAGATAAACAGCAGACTAGAGTAATGAAAGTAATGAAAATATTTGGACAAATGATTCATGTTATTCAGTTTCGGCCACAAATTTGCATCTCTACACAGGACCCTGTGATCTGTGTTTCTTGCACCCTCAGTTAGCTTCTTCTATGTGCTATTTTAAGTTTAGACCTACAGGCTGGAGCAAAAGGCCAAAAGTCAGGCTAATTATGGCAATTACTGGAAGTGGCAATCAACGGCTAACCTTTCAGCTAATGCCACTTCCTCCTCCACAGAATCCCAACACCTCAGGGAGCATTAAGAGTGTAGATGTATAAGCAGCTCTAATGGGAACCTACACCTCATGATATTGTCATGTCAGCACACAGTGCAACACAGATGCATTGAATAACTCAATGTATTTACATCTACATCTCAGCATTTAGAGTGGGACTTACAAGTTATACATTTTTACAATTGTGGGTTAAATGCCTTGCTCCAGGCTTGGTGGCAGCTTGGCAGAGGTGGGATTCAAACCCTGGACCTTCTGGTCTTACAGTCCAGTTCTACAGTCCTGTACCTTAACCACTAAGCCACGACAGTCTTGACATATTTGAACTTGTCACTGGGCCACTGAGCTCCATCACTGGATTCCTTGATAGCACATGCCAGTCTCTGAACCTATTACAGTGTATCATTGATTATGCCATGAAAAAGCCACAGCTACTTGATAATGTTCTCCAATGTATAGAAGGACCTAAAATAAGATAATCACACACGCACGCACAACAGCACCATGAGGCAATCAAGCTGACCTGTCAGCTATTGCACTTGTCAATGTCTTCGCTAACGACATTTTCTGCTGATGACAGCAGGCACTAGCTCTTTGAGGAAACCTGTTCATTTAACATTTACTGGTGCCATGTTGACAGCGGCGGGCTGGGGAAAGGCCTCCATTTTGTACTCATGAGCTGCAAGGCCTTCCCTCAGGCCTACCAGAGTGCTTTATGCCAAGGAGGCTGTTTCAGTATTACCGTATTTTCGGATCATAAGGCGCACTTTAAATCCTTTAATTTTCTCCCAAAAAATCGACAGTGCACCTTTAAATGGTGTGGATGTGGTCTAATGTATGAATTAATTCTGATTGTGCTTTCTGACCTAGAACCGATTGGAGATTGTACACGGCGTCCTAAATCTGTCAAAATGTTTTAGCACGGTTCTTGGTAAGTTACGAAGCTTACGGCACCGTAGTGCGCAGCATCGCGGAGTAATACGGTATGTGCTTCAGCATTAGGGTACGTGCATTCATTCATTCATTTTCGAAGCGGATTTCAAACTCAACGCTATCAGTCACGCAGTACAACATGGACATAGAGCAGCTGCGAGAGAATTCAACATTAACGAATCAATGATACGGAAGTGGAGGAAGCAAGAAGACGCCCTGTGCCAGGTAAAGACCAAACTGAGCTTCCGACGGAACTTAAGAGTTTTGTTTCATCTAATGTGTCTTATAACCCGGTGCGCTTTATAGCCCGGAAAATACGGTATGTTATTAGTTTTTGTCGTTTTCTGACATCAGAAGGCAAAAGTACGCACATTCAGTAATTTTGGAGTCTCAGGAGCTAGGTTTGTCATTGTTCTAGTACAATGAATAAGAGTACAGTCTAAACTCGTTATCAGAGGCTATACATCATCCGGTGTTGCAAGTTTAAAGTAGGATTAAAGTGCCACTTACCAATGGTCTGAAACTTGGCAGCTTAACAGCGTAGAATTACATTACTGACCAGACATAAGCTTGGCGAGGTTGACGGCTTTTCGTGGTAAAGTGCATGGAAGGAAATCTGTCCTGCCACCACCGGTGGCGAGAGATGACGTTGGCGAGATAACATGGGGTGAGATATATAGATATAGGAGGTTAGACTGTATATAAAAACTTTGCACATTAATCCTTATATGGATGGCTAAAAATAAAAAAGCCTATAAACTTATGTATTGTCATTATGAAATAATCAGGCACATATGAACAAGAGCTGTACAATTTTTTACTACAATGGTTAATACTTGAATTTTGATGAGCCTGTGGCTTCATCAACACACAATAAACATCATAAAAATCAAATATTGTGCCTTCGCTCGCTTTCAAAAGCAAATTATGAAAATAATTTGACTTGCAAGTAATATCGTCTTAATTTGAAATGTTTTTTTAAACACATAGGTCAAATCTCCAATGACTTTTTGGAGTGAAGTATTAGTAATTCTTACATAAATTTTAACACGGAACTTTACAGCGTGTTACTGGATGTTTAAACTTGTAAACATGTCACACTTAAGTGTGATTCCTGCAGTTTCAACCTTTAGCGTTTAGATAGCATGTGGTATGACCACAACATCTTCAAACGTGGTTAACAATGTAGCAAAGGTTATCCGGTAAGGCAGTTATCTATCAATGTATGAATACCGCTTGGAGTAACTAGCAAGTATGCAACAAAAACATGGCTTCTAAAACTTGACTGGATCTATTGCATTCAACGAATCACCCAGATAAACATAATACAATGTAAAGATGACTACAAAAACGTGTACATGTTCTCTTCAAAGTATACAATCATTTTCTCATTTAAGTACCGTATTTTCCGGGCTATAAAGCGCACCGGGTTATAAGACGCAATATGAATGATTGACTGCTAACGGATCTATTTTCATACATAAAGCGCACCGGGTTATAAGACGCATGAAATGAAACAAAACTCATAAGTTCCGTCAGAAGCTCAGTTTGGTCTTTACCTGGACGCCAGGGCGTTCTTCTTGCTTCCTCCACTTCCGTACCATTGATTCGTTAATGTTGAATTCTCTCGCAGCTGCTCTATGTCCATGTTGTACTGCGTGACTGATAGCGTTGAGTTTGAAATAAATGAATGAATGCACGTACCCTAATGCTGAAGCACATACTGTATTACTCCGCGATGCTGCGCACTACGGTTGCCATAAGCTTCGTAACTTACCAAGACCGTGCTAAAACATTTTTACAGATTTATGAGCGCCGTGTACAATCGGTTCTAGGTCAGAAGGCTCAACCAGAATTAATTCATACATTAGACGCACCGCATTTAAAGGCGCACTGTCGATTTTTGAGAAAATTAAAGGATTTTAAGTGCGCCTTATGGTCCGAAGAATACGGTAATCTACTGCATTCTCATACAACTATTTTGTAGGTTTACTTCTGTGTTATTTTGTTTCTCATTGGTCAAAGCAACCCATAGTTGCAAAAAAAAAAAAACCCTGCCAAAATTATGGAATCACCACACTTAATCACACATGACACCAAATGTTTTTTGCTTAATAGCAGAACATTCTGACTTCATGAAGCAAACCGCAGACAAACTAAATTATTATGAAATGTGACATATTTTTCCAGATCAAGCACAAAAAATATGGAATCACTCCAAAGAAAAAAATCATCAACCAAAGGAAAAAACTTGTTGCTCCTTGTCAGTTGAACCCTTTGAGGTCAGACTGAACTGAAAAACGTCAAGCTCCTACATCAAGCTTATTCAAACTTTATTGAATATCTGTTGATTGATCAGCTTTTTAGAATGGAGCCTTGTCATGGACCAATTTATTAATTTCCAACATAAAATTTTAATCGTATAGTGATCCACACTGTTTGCTGGCCATGTCAACACTCTTCACTCTGCATATAAAAAAAAATTTAATAAATCTTGTTTTCATTTTTAATGACCAGCACTGTTTCCAGACTTAAATTCCATCAAGCTGGTTTGGGGTGAACTGGACAGAAGGGTTTCAGCACAGTAACCAGAATGCCTCGAGTGTTGTGCTATTATATCTAGACACCTGTCTGTTTCTCTTTAGCCTACTGTACCCTTGTTTTCTTCTGTTTAGGTGTTGGTGCTTGTTTTCATTTGGCTTTTCTGTATGTCAATCCCATTTAATTCAGATGATTTCTTACTGTCACTACCACTGACTCCTGTTTCCACTTATTTGCTTTTCATTTGTTTTGTTGTGCATTTTGTATTCAAGGCATATTGCTTCGAGTTGTCTATCCTGATGCATTTAGGTCTTTCTTGGTCTTTGTGTATGTTTCCCATTATGTTTATACTTGCACCAAATGTGAGACACAGTTGAATAAGTTTTATAATCCTTTCCATTGTATCAATTGACAGCTCTTTTGTTGATGCCAAGTTCAATGTCAAGTCAAATCAAGCCAGTTTTATTTCTATAGCACATTTTACAATGGAGCATTGACTCAAAGCAGCTTTCCAGTTTTATATTATCTTCTGAGTTATAAGGGCAATCCCGATTTGAGCAAACCTAGGGTGACAGTGGCAAGGAAAAACTCCCTAAACATTATAAGGAAGAAACCTTGGGAGAACCAAGACTGCATTATTTAGTCCGATACACGGAGTCACATTAGGATCTTGTGTCCTTGCCCAAGAAAGATAGAATATATAGTTTCAATGTGACCTTGTCTCTATCACTAAATGCCCATTGATGCTGATAGTGACATTAAATAAATCAAAATAAACAAATAATAAAACAAAGCCAGAATGTTTAGCTAATCAAACAAAACTTTGTCCTGTATGTGAGATTTGTTTGTTGCTTTGTTTTGAAGTAAAAAAAAAAAGTTGGGTGAACATCCTCCAAGTGTGGTGACTGCAGAGATAGCATAATTTCTGCCGAGGGTAATATGCATGAACAGTATTGCATTATGCAAGTGCTGTAGTCAAGCAAATGGATACAAGCAAGGAAGCGTGCACTGCTTACATGAGGTGAGCTGAATACTAATGCTGTGGATTGAAGCACTCTGTGCCTTTGAATTACAGCGAGACCGACGAAATGTTAGAACATTAGAGTGTAGCATTTTCCTGCAATTGTATTTTACCAAGTGGAACATGCAGATTGATTGTATTTGCATAGAAGACTGAGAGAGATATTATGAAGGAAGTATTAGTGCAGCAACTATTTGAATTATGTTGTGCATCGGCTCTAATGTGCTACAGTTTTTGCTGTTAGACGCTATTTATCCACATTATGTGAACTGACTACTGCAGGGGTTGGCAGTCATTTGTCTACCATGTGCCAAATTCAGTGTATTCTTTTAAAATAATGAACTCAGTTTCAATTCAATTTATTTGTGTAGTGCTTTTTACAGTAGACTTTTTGTAGACCCCATATGCGCAAACAAGAGGTAACAGTGTCAAGGAAAAACCAATTAGGAAAAATTCTTGAAAGGAACCTGGCTCCAAGGGGGAACCGATCCTCCTTTGGGTGAGATCAGACAACAAGATTGAGCTACATTTACATGTACAGAATTTTGCAGACGCTCTTATCTAGAGCGACTTACAGAAGGGCTTTGATTTCTTCTTAGTAGACAAAACCTCATGTTACTACAAATAAGCAATTGCCCATGAACTCAATCCAACCAGAACCTACTAGGATCTGATGTGGGTAAATCAACAACACACACACGTTTTTTAGTAATAAGCAGTTGCATTTTCAGTCTTCACTTAAGTGCTAGGTGAAGAGGTGAGTCTTTAGTCGCCGCTTGAAGACAGCAAGAGACTCTGCCAATCAGACATCCATTGGAAGTTCATTCCACCACCTGAGTGCCAGGACAGAGAAAAGTCTAGATGCTTGTCTTCCTTTAATCTTACGTGGACGATCCAGTCGAGCCAAGCTCGTGTCTTGGAGGGTACAGAGTGTGGTTTGAATAGAGCCTTTAGGTAATCAAGATGGTGCTGTTTCATTTTTGGCTTTGTAGGCGAGCATCAGGGTCTTGGACAGCAAATGTGATGCGTAACATTGGAATAAACATCCTGTAACAGTTAATAGTCACTCAGGACAGAAAAGATGTCTGGTCCAGTTATTAAATTAAATCCGATGATCCAGTCAAGGGGTTGACAGCAGGCAAAGGATCTTCACCACCATCTGTTCAGGCCAAAGTAGTACACTTGCAACATAGCAATGGGAAAAACAAAAAAGATTCGGGTTGGTCAGAGAGAACCAAACGTTTAAAGCAGCTCTATCTATTAAAGGCTAACTAAAAGGGAGAGCCATAAGGGAGAGGGAGAGTATACAGTGGTGCTTGAAAGTTTGTGAACCCTTTAGAATTTTCTAACTGGATCTCAAGAGAAGGTGGGTCATGCAGCAAGACAATGAACCTAAGCACACAAGTCGTTCTACCAAAGAATGGTTAAAGAAGAATAAAGTTACTGTTCTGCAATGGGCAAGTCAAAGTCCTGACCTTAATCCAATGGAAATGTTGTGGAAGGACCTGAAGCGAGCAGCTAATGTGAGGAAACCCACCAACATCCCAGAGCTGAAGCTGTTCTGTTCGGAGGAATGGGCTAAAATTCCTCCAAGCCGTGTGCAGGACTGATCAACAGTTACAGGAAACGTTTAATTGCAGTTATTGCTGCACAGGGGGGTCACACCAGATACTGAAAGCAAAGGTTCACATACTTTTCCCATTCACTAATATGCAATATTGGATCATTTTCCTCAAGAAATAAATGACCAAGTATAATATTTTTGTCTCATTTGTTTAACTGGGTTCTCTTTATCTACTTTTAGGACTTGTGTGAAAATCTGATGAGGTTTTAGGTCATATTTATGCAGAAATTGAGAAAATTGTAGAGAGTTCACAAACTTTCAAGCACCACTGTAAGTGCTACAAAGTAAACTTGATATGAAAGATTAAAAAAATACCTAATTTTATATAATAGCTTAAAGAGTTTAAATGTGTATTTTATATAAATGATACAACGGTGTATTATTTCATTTCGTATAAATGGTGAAAACCTTAATTCATTACAGATAAAATACATGCCGGTAATGCAATTTATGTATTTATTTTTGTTGTTTAAAAGCTTATAAAATAAATTTGCGTCTGTCATCCACTACAGGTTGGGTTGAGAAATGGGTGATTGATTTCAATGACCGATCTAGACAGTAGGGGGAGGAGCATGCGCATTTTCTCCTCCATTAGATTTTAATGAAAGACGGCGAGTTTAACTCCAGCAAACAACGTCTTTGTCAGTGATGAAGCTGATTCGGTTCATTTTTGTTGATGGGACTAAAACTGATCTTCAGTGTCGTTGCTCTTCAGTCGAGCTGTCAAGCTTCAGTCAATCCATTAAGAGCCGGGACGTTTGATTACAAATCCCACCTCTGCCAAGCTGCCACTGTTGGGTCCTTGAGCAAGACCCTTAACCCACAATTGCTGTACCAATTGTAAGTCGCTCTGGAAAAGGGCGTTTGCTAAATGCTGTAAATGTAAATGTAAAATGTAAATGATTTAAAGTAGTGACTTCGTTTCGCTTTTACAGCACTTCCAAATCCTAAAGGTGATAAACCTTTGGCTCAGGTTGGTCATTAATAGCTTCATCTTTTAAAACCAATGTATTTTATAAACTAATTATAGCTTTCATTTCTGCAGTGTTTTACCTAGGGTTAGGGTTAGGGATAATACCTTAGTATTGTACCTCGGCTGATTTTTAGGGCGGGAATCAATGCGGTCATCAGTGAGGTTTGGTCTTTCACCACTAACACCGGTCCACACCATTGCATTTGGCCATTTTAGTTTTTGATTATTGTGACAAATCATTTTTTTGCTTTCCCACCATGGCAGGGGTACCATTAGTGGTGATAGCAAAGATTCTCTGAATCATCAAAGTCATTGCTTTTAAAATGTTCAAATATTTAAGCCAAGTGCTCACCTTTTGTGGTGCCACAGTTGGGTTTTAATGAGTACAGTTCATCCCGTTCTTAACAAAATCTGACAAAAAGAAGTTTAATGTCTACACTTTGTACTATGCTAAATACTGTGCTGTATTTCAATCTAGCATATTGCTTATTCCTGGCACTGTTGCCATTTCAGTGATTTATTACTTAAGAGTTCTTGGTGAGAAGGGAACATCTGTAATGCAGTGCCAGTGTCAAATTGTCTGCACAAAAAATGCTTTTTGATGTACAGCTCGATCCATAAAAGGCTTTCCATGTATAGCAATGCTCTGTACTGTCTTGTAAAGTGCAAGTGCAGGTAGTTTTACCATGGCTTATATTTTAAAGAACACTGGTCTGTCTTTTTTACTGTGAGATTTCTCAATTGATTAATTAATTTTTATTTATCAGTCTCATTTTTAAATGAGCTTTGATGCTTTGCCTCAATTTTGAAGCACAAAGCACTATATATTTGTTGAAATACCCAAACAAACCTCTCCAGTTTTGTCAAAGTCAATTTGATTCCAGAGCCTATACAGTAACACAGGAATCCAATATAGGAATCCATCCCACACACCCATTCATACCACACACAGTAAGGAACAATCTAAAGCCAGTCCACTTACCAATGTGGTTATGTGTGGTGGGAGCAATGTACGTGGAAGAATTCCACATAGACACTGGAAAAAGATACACAAATTATATACAGACATTAACTACGGCTCAGGATCAAACCACACTTCCTGGAGCTGTGTGGCACCAATAATTCCACCAAATACTGCTAGTAAATCCAGACAGTCAAAGCCAAGGATATGTCTCATTCACGTGTCTCTCGTCTGGTGGGTGTCTGGCCAACAATGACCCTGCCCAGGGAAAAGTGGGGTTACAGCATGGTGGAAAATACTACCAATAATAATAACAATAATAATAATAATAAGGTTACAATCATTTTATACAGAACCTTAATCAAAAGTGCAATATACAACCAGTGTGCATGTGTCATCTTATCTGTGCACCGACTGGCTGTTGGTGTAACATTTAAGTTATTATTTACATAATTTAAACAATTATCCATCATTGAAAGAAAACTTGGAGAGAGAAAATAACTTTTTAAGTTTAATCACCTTTTATTTAGCCATTTTTGTGTAGTTTCTCTGTGTTTGTCCATGTCTCTTGTCTATGCTGGCTGCAGGACCACTTGCTCTCTTGGGATATAACCTGTCCATAGTGAGTTTTCCATCCAAGTTTTTGCAAATTTTGAAAAACCTGAATGGAAAAAGTGCAAAATTTCAAAAAACAAACACATATCGAAAAAAAAGTTTTACGCTAGGATGAGGTAGAAAAGTTAGAATATCAGCCAAGCCGAAATGCGCAAAAAGGTGATGGAAAGGGGTTTTTCGAATGAATGGTGCTGTGATTATCAAGTATCAAGCTGTGATTGACGGATCAAGTCACATGGTTTCATTCCACCTGATCAGATCAAAAACAAAACAAAATTAGTAATGTTACATTTTGATATGATTTAATAGTCAACCCGACTGAATGTAAACATTATCTGTTAAATGTCTAATGTACTTGATTATGTGGATGAGTGAGTGAATGAATGAATGGAGGTGGGATGTGTTAAATTGCATCCTAATAGCTAAGCAAAGGGTCTGTTAGAAAATGTCATTCTCTGACTGCCCTAGATTCTAAAATAAAATTTATGTTCTGACCAATAGCACATGGAGACATGTTTGCATATCACTCAGTGGTTGAAAAGGGCAGCAACGTAGTAGGGGTTTCATTACAAATAATATAATCCGCATAACAATTTGAGTGAAAAGTTGAACCTTTGGAAGTGAGGCTTTATTAGAGGGCACAGTGAATGGAAAACGTGGAAACAGAAAAAAGATATAGGGTGCAGTATTAACAGATAGAGGCTAACGAACAGCAATTTGGGGGTTCTCTGGCACGCCTGGTTTGAGTACACCGAAAACGACATTTTACACTGGTGGAAATGGCATTTAAAGTCAGGCTACAGGGATCAGTGGTCACAAAGGTCCAGGAGTTCAGGTACTTGGGATCAACTGTCCAAGGAAATGGGGAGTGTGGAAAGGAGGTAAAGAAGAGAGTACAGGCAGGATGGAGTGGGTGGAGAAGAGTGTCAGGAGTGCTGTGTGACAAAAAGGGTCGCAGCAAAAGTGAAAGGAAAGATTTATAAGAGAGTAGTGAGACCAGCCTTGTTGTATGGCTTAGAGACAGTGGCACTGACAAAGAGACAGGAAGCAGAGCTGGAGGTGGCAGAACTTAAGATGTTGAGGTTCTCTTTAGGAGTGTCTAGGGTGGACAGGATTAGGAATGAGATCATCAGAGGGACAGCACAGGTTGGAAAATTGGGAGACAAAATTTGAGAGGGAAGACTGAGATGGTTTGGACATGTGCAGAGGAGGGATAGTGGATATATTGGTAGGAGGATGTTGGCGATGGAGCTGCCAGGCAAGAGACGGAGAGGAAGACCAAAGAGGAGTTATTTGGTTGTGGTAAATGAAGATATGCAGGGAGTTGGGGTGACAGTAGAGGACGTGGAGGACAGGGTGAGGTGGAAACGTTTAACTCGCTGTGGTGACCCCTGATAAAGGGAGAAGCCGAAAGAAGAAGAAGAAGAAGGAAAGGCATTTAAAGGCATTAGAGAAAGGCTAAACCAGTTTAAAAAATGTGGACCGGAGTTAACATGGTTAGCCACATATTCATTAGGATATGATGAACTGTGTTATGACATATTTCTCCTGTAACCAGCACTAACCATCTTTGTGGCCACAGTTGTCCTGTTGGTTCAGATAAGACAATGTTGCCCTCATGCATTCATGTTGCCCAAGTTTGCATGTCCATTTCTCCTGCATCCAACAAGTCAAGTATGAGAACCATCTGTTCATGTACCTTCTAATATATCCCACATATTGATGTGCAGTTCCAATGAGATTATCACTGTGATTTGTTGTTTATATTGTTTGGTTCGCTTCAGCTTCTCTGTGATAATATGCTTGAACCCCTTCATGTGCTCAGTGCACACTAACCAGGTGGAGTATGCAGTTCAGGAATCCAAAACTGGCACATCTCCTCTGTTCTGGGATCCAGTTGGTTCAATGACAGAAAGTGCAAACAAATTTAGCCCAGATATTATGGTACTGCACAGGTTCATAACCATGGAAATAAAATCTGAGATTTCATCGATACTGCACTGATACTGTTCCATTGAAAGGCAATATGAAGCAGAGATTATGGGTGTCTTTTTGGGAGTGTCTTTGTATTCCTTGGGCATTGCTATATCTGAATATCTTCTGTCAAAATCACACAGTAAGGCCATAAATTAGGCAAGTGCAGAATTCATTAGGAGAAGGAGGAAACTTCAGGAGGTTTTCAACTGAAGGAGACTTCAAAGGGAACAGAGGCATGTGATTTCCTGCACACACGTTAATTTAGCATGAATAAAGAACCGGAGTAATGCATTTGAATAGAACATTCTTCTACTGAATCCTCTAGTGCATTCAGAATGCACTGAAGTACCACTGTATATCTCAATTTAAAGAATTAAAATCATGTAGACTTATGTAATAATTTTTATGCTAAATGTATTACTATAGATTGGTTAGGAATATCTCTACTTCATAATGATCATTACAATGAAAGCTGTATAAATATCATCATTTATTCATTCATTCATTCATTTTAATAGCCGCTTAATCCAGAGCAGGATCACGTGGAGCCAGGGCCTAACCACTAGCACAGGTCACAAGGTAGAAACCAACACACACAAAAACACACTGGGAAAATTCAGACAAGCCAACTGATGTAACGCATGTTTTTGCAATGGAAACCAGGGTACACAGAGAAGGTCCACACAGACACGAGGAGAACATTCAAACTCTACACCAGAGAAGTCTGGACTGTGAAACGAACCAGGGATTACTCCGGCTGTGAGGTGACAGTGCCAACCACTTGTGCCACCGTGCCAACATTGTGTCCTCCTGCCATCCCTATATTCCTTGCTATTAAACTAGGTCATATTTGTCACAGGTACACCAGAATGGGATTTCAGTATATGACTTTGAATCATAAGGGATTTTTATAACTGTAGCCAATCCTGTCATTATATTTCTGGTATTTGGCAAACAGTTTTACCTAGAGTGGCCAATTTGCTTTATTTAACCTAGAACATGCATAATTTTGTCAGCATCCCAAACCCCACACAATTGTAGTAAAAAAAACATGCAAATTAGTGCACTACTGGTTTTATGGTTAGTATGCTGATACACTAACCCTATGTCCAAAACTGTTCCCTATTCACCATATTGTGCGATATTTTGGAGTTCTGCCATGTTTTAGTGGTGTCCAAAAACATGCACCACAGTGCACCTTCATGAGTATTGTAGGCCTATTATTAAAACATGATCTTTTATCAGCAAGGTGTTTTTGTGCACAGAACAGTGAAAGGTTGGATAGGTGCTATAACTTTGTGTGAAGTACTAGTACTATTTGCATGGGAATTGTTCAGTTGTGGAGTGATTAAATACATGTTTTCAGTCTAGTAACTGGCAGGAATTTAAGGATTGTTTTGCTTTACTTAGTTAAAATATTATTCTGTTATCCATATAGATAATTGCTGTCTTTCAAGAAGGTATGCGGGACCATGCAGTTTGCCATTAGTTATTTACATAGGAAATCACTAAAGGCTTGGCATCAGTTGGCAGGGTCTTGAAAAACATATCCAATACCATGGGGACATGATACAAGCAGACCTCTTTCCCCACTTGAAAGAATGTTTGGATTAATGGTGCCACTAAATTCAACTTCTGGGAAACATGATTTGGAGCCACTATACTTAAGTTGCCTGCCAGCCAATTAACCAATCACTGGAGTTAATGGTGCCAAGAAACTGAACTCCACAAGACACCATTCAAAAACAAAGACAGGCATCACACAGAACACAGAATTCAAGAAACAAAATAAAGTGGTTCAGCACTGAGAACCAGTGCTCTATCAACTGAGCAGCTCTACTTTGTATCCCAACCTTGGCGAGGTGAGGATTGAGCACAGCAGGAACGTGATGCACTGGACTCTGGACCAGAATGTCGAGGGTTCAAATCCCACCTCAAGTTGCCACTGTTGGGTCCTTGAGCAAGACCCTAGGGGTTACCCTTTATTTGGGATATGGGGTTTAATAACGGAAATAATTTCTGAATGGGGCTGATTGATAAAATCAGCTGGGGCTGATTGTGTTGTGACACAGTCCACATTTCATCCATTAATATATTTGATCTCCAACCAGAGCTAAAGGAGCCATTAATTGAGGAGATCCCTGTAAAGCACTTACTAAATGCATATTCTAACATTACAGTTTAATCTCTCAACCTAGCAGGAAATACGAAATCAGAAAGGTGTTGAGAAATCCAAGAGCATCTGCAATAAACAGCAACATAAACAGTAAACCGTGAATTGTATCAGTGTTCTTGCATTCTAATGAGAAACTGTTATTATTTAGCTATGCATTATTCAAGCTTTGCTCCTTCAGTGCTATCTACCCCGGCCCTGGAAACTCAGTCATTACCATGACATAATTCAAGTCTTAACACCTATTCCTACAAAAGTTACACAGGTTCAAATAAACACACAGTAACCTCGACTCATTAGCACAAATTAGCATAAACTGCACTACCCTCTGGAATTCATTCAGTTCTTACATGTGGTAGATTGGAATATGTATGCAGAACAAAAATGTAAAAGTATCATAGCCTCAAAAACACAATTTTAAAACCATTAACCCATATTAAAGTTATATAGTTTGGTCTCTTCTGTCAAATGTTAGCACAGTGCAGCTGTCAAGCTAATTTTTTTTTACCGAATTAGCTAGATGGCCTGCTAAATGACAGCCTTTTACCTACATAAAATCATGGTAAATATGGTATTAATGGTGGGTAAGGTACTGGACTATGGACCAGAAGGTCCAGGGTTCAAATCTCATGTCTGCCAATCTGCCACTGTTGGGTTCTTGAGCAAGGCCCTTAACCACAATTGCTTGGATTGTAAGACTGTATCAATTGTAAGTCGCTCTGGATAAGGGCGTCTGCTAAATGCTGTAAATGTAAATGTAAGTTAAATGATTAAGATATGATTTAAAAATCATATCTTTACTTATTCAGTACTTTGGTACCTTTGGTAATTTGTTCCAGAAGGCTGGTCGAGAACCGAGCAAATATTTCCCATAGGGAATAATGTAAATTGGAGTAATCCGTTCCAGCCCCCAGAAAATCCACACCGTATAAGCAGTATATGCATTAATGGAGTTGTATTGTACAGGTGCTCCCTGATTTATGAAGGAGATATGTTCTTACAAATCCATCATAAGTTAAATGTATCATGAACTGGGGAGTTTAACAAGTGTTTGGTGTATTATAGTGGAGATGAGGCTGAAATTGGCTTGATTGCCAGCTACTTATTCGCATTTTCCAGTCCACCTTAAAGGACTGCAGTTACATTATGGCACCTGTAGATGGAGATTCGGCCTCAGGATACATAATTTAAGTAATTATGTTCTGGAGCATTCAATTTCTGTTATGCTTTTGGTAGGCTCTTATGAACTAATCTTTTTAGGACCCATGGAGACTTATTTGCACTAAGAATACAATACTGTAGATAAAAAAAAGAAAGAAACACATTTTCTCTTGTCATCTTCTCTGAGCAAGGCTATTGTGAACCTGAATCACTGTATACTGAATCGTGAATCAAGTGGCTCTGCTCGACTCATAAAAGTTTAAGCACCAAGTACCGAGCAACCGACAAGGACTGAGACAATTATTTCTAGCCAAAATTTGGTTGAGAACCGAATTTGACAGGTTTCAAGGTGGTCGTGAACCCGAGGTACCACTGTAACTGAACAGCTAGATATCTGAGAGAAAAGCTGTCAACAGTGGAAGTTGTCAGGCTTATATTATTTGGAATAATAAAAATGATTTGGGATGTCATTTTCGCAGCACCACAGACAACAATAATTTGGCTAAATAATGACATTTAATAATTTCATAGTTCTTAAGACTGTCTTGTCATGTACCTTATAAGTACCTGAGACTTAGTAACACTTAATTTTGGGAATGCACTGCCAGTACTATACACACGTCTACAGAATATAGTGCGAATTTCATGCATAAGGCACCATTGTGTAGCTCTGCTTTTGCCTTGGCCATTGCTTATGATCATTCAGTATTCAGTTGTTTCTCACCTGGACCTTGTTGTTCTGCTAATCCAGTCACTGTGTATGCCTTGTGTTTGTGTCTCGGAAAGTCTAGCATGTGATTCATCTTTAATTGTGAGTCATGTTCCTCTGTATTTTGTTTCAAGGCTGTTGTGTGCCTGCTTTCCAAGACCATGTGTCCTTGGTTTCCAATTTTCACATGTTATTATTAGTTTTTGTTATTTTCAGGGTTAGCATGGTTTACACCTACAGTAGTTGTAGACCTGGTGTGTTTAAAACATCAAAGAGCTTACAACATGTAAATATTATAATGTGCACTGGCTTATCCATATTACAAGGTGACTTTTGCGCTGTTTAGGGTTTTCCCAGCCAAAAGTATTGGGACACAAACCTGCAAGTGGCCAAAAGTATTGAGACATGCACCCGCACGCCGTCAAAAGTATTTGTACACAAGCTACATTCTTTCCAGTTGCCACATTTCAAGCACTGTTGTAGTTCCTTCAGGAAATGCAGATCTAGCTCTTATTGTTTTATGGTCATTTGCTTTATTCATGCTGTTAATCATTACTTACATACAAATATAGGTGTAAAAAAAACAATCATTTGGGAATCAGGAACAGATTAATCCTATTTACATTACTTCTTTTTGGGGGAATTTGATTCAGACTTTGAACAAATCAGAGTTTGAACGGCCTTCTGGAACCAATTAAGTTTGAATTCCGAGGCTCCACTGTATTTATTAACATATGGACTTCCTTATTTATTTTTGTGGCTTATGCAAAAGTTTGGCCACCCTGAGTGAAATGGAAAGTTATGAGTTACAAGTTATTTGATTTTCAAAATGAAAGCTAACACACAATTTCTGCAGGAACAAATCAATAAATATATCATGTGATTAACATATTGATGAAGTACCAGTCAATCTACTGGAAAAATGCCCAAATGTTTGCACCTGGCAAATTTTGTTTTATATTTCATTTCATTTCAAATTGTATATTTCAGTTTATTTAATGTGCATTGATTTTCGCATTATCGTCTTCTCTACTGCCCCACAGCTATCGTTCTACAAGAAGACTCCGTCACTTAGCCTACTTAGTCATGAGAGAGCCGACATCCATCTTCTTCAAGCCAGAGTGTGTCAGCCGAAAAAGTGCATGTGAATATAAACAGATCTTCTTACAGCTTTGAACCAGATGAATGCTGTTCACAAAATGTCAAAGAAATGCACAGAAATAAAAGAGCTGCATTTATAGAAAGACATCACTACAAATCATCACCTCATTATCAGTGCTTGGATGCAGGAAATTGTGGTGATGCTGTCCAGAAAGATGTCTGGTGATCTACTCCAATGTGATGTATTTTCAAGAAATTCAATTAGATAGTGCGGAAAAGAGATTAATGGGGATCTGGTACTGTTTTAGAAATCACAATTCAAAGTCGCCCAAAATAGATTTACTCAAAGTTAGTTTTTTGATATGTTGTTCACCTTTCTTTGTTATTTGTTCTGTATCCAGCTCTAGCCTGAACAGATCGTGCCCTTAAACCGACCCACATGCACAGAAGAACATCGAGGCACCCGCCATGCCCCCAGAAGCAGACAAATAAAATGTCTCTAATAGCAGTGATTGCTAACCTAAAGCTGCTGTTCACAATGATGTGGAGTAAATGGTGACTCTAGGTAGACATAATAATAAGGACAAGGAGGCAAAAGACTGCCAAATGGCTTTATGTGGAGTCACGGTGCTTTGTCTGTGGCGTGAACTGTCTGGATGCGAGACCGGAGGCAGGAGTGGTGGGACAGTAACGAAACCTTTACAAACAGGGTATTTGTAGCAAACTTTAGAATGTCAAAGGCAACATTTAAAACTATCTATGCAAGAGATTTTTGTCAAGATGTATGAAGTAGGACATTTATTTGAGGCAGTCCATATCACTTATCAAAGCCAGTAGGGTTTGGGTTGTACTAGTTGTCAATGGGACCATTCTCCAGTTTTGGTGCAGATATATGAATGATTACAGGTGTGATCTGATTAGACACTGGGCCTTGCCCTAAAAGGCCATAAAAGTGTTTCCCTGCTACCCTATAAAAAGGCTCTCAGAGGTTACTTTTGGGTAGTATACCTCTTGGTGAGAGATCATTAACTGCTAGACATGCCCCTACAATGCACTCAAAGACATTTTGCCCAGTTGATAGACTGAGACATCATTTGACAGAGATGCAGGATGGCCGTTTCGACGAATTGCCCATGGTCTAGGCTGTTCTGACTCTAGCTGTTAAGAGGCGTTGGGAGCAGTGGTTCCATGAGGGCACAAACACACGGTGATGAGGCTCCAGATGGCCCAGACACACCACCAGTAGAGAGGGCTGTTTGATCCACTGATAAGTATGAGCAGCTCCTACAGTTATGTTGTCCACCATCCAGACACAGGTGGCACCTTTACTACAAACTCCTGTCTCTGCCCATTCCATTTCCAGGTGCTTAGCAGAAGGAAATTTGTTGTCACAGCGTCCAGTATATGTCCTGCCATTGACAGCCAGCCACAGCTGCCTTTATTTACAGTGATGTCGTGAACAAGAAACCTGGACTGTTATGGACTCGAACTGTATCATCTTCAGCAATGAATCCAGGTTGTGTTTGGGATACGACAATGGTTCAAGTATGGAGGCCTCTTGGTGACAACATCAAACCAGCTGGACCATCTGTGGGCATATGTGCCACAGGGTACCATACAGAACCTGTATGTCTCTAATGCCCAACCATATCTCATATTGTATCCAGGCTAGAGGCACCTTACCAAAGTAACTACAGTAGAGCCTCCTTTTAGTTGCACAGTTTTCCCAAAATTAACGTATCCTTTCTCTCTAATATTACAATCACTTACATCTATCATCTTTACATTCACACATCTAAAGTTTCAGTCGATTCCCTCAACTCATTTTTGGTGAGTTTTTTGTCAGTGAGTGTATGAGATGGGGTTTTTGTATTCAAATGCATCTTGGAAAGAAGGATGCATTTACACTTGTTTAACATTTCCACCCCAAGTACAACCCTGATAATTAATGTTCACTAAGCTCACTTTGTCCAACTTAATCAACTAGGGTCACCATAAAGATATTAGCATATTTGCCCACTGTGACACCTGAGCATCAATGTGTAATATATATTTTTAAATGAACACAACCCTGTACTAGATTAAACAGGTGTGAATATGAATGAAGTGACTGAATTTGAATGGCTATAAATATGGCAGTTTGTTCCTTCATCTGTTTTAGTACCACGAGATTCAATGATTTAAACACGTTGAATCAAATTTCCGAATTTAATCCACGGGTGATTAACTTAGCAGACATGGAACATTGCTTTAAGAGGTCAGCAAGACATGAAGCGAAACCAAGTAGGGCTTTAAATGTTAAGGATTTTGTAGGCAATGCACATATGATTGAGCCTTCAATAATCCAATACTACATAGTTCCCATAAAAGGAAGAAATTCAGCACTGTTCCTTTTTTCCATAAAATTGGGTGCCCTGCAAAGAACTCACCAAGGGCGCAATGTTCAGTGTATAAGAAGGTAAAAATGAAGCCAATGGCAGCACCAGTGCACATGCACAAAGTGCTAATATCTCTATGCATATACTCTCATGGCTAAAATTATTGCAGTTTTTGCAGATAATACATTGTTTTTAAATGTTTCATTAATTTTCTTACACAATTTTCTTACCTTTTGTTGATACTGCTTTTGTACCAAATCATGATTACAATCAACTGTTGACATTACCTGTTTGTAAATCACATCATTATTTTTTTTACCTCATTACTAGACCTAAATTGCTTCGGTCCCAACTTTTTTTGGCAAGAAAGTTAGGAATGGATGTTAATTAACAAATGAATTTTACCAGAAAAAAAAACCTAAAATTTGTTGGATTCAGACTGTCTGTCTGTAATGAAATAAAAGTCAAAAGAAAAGTAAGGAACACTGCAATAATTTTTATTTGCATTTTTCATCCGATTTGGGGTTGAAATTAAACACACATTTGACAAGTTGCGAGTGTAGGCAGTGTAGAATAATTTTTTTTTTTTTTTTTTTAGTTTTAATAGAGAAACGTTCAGTTCTTGTGCTGTGTGTCTTTGTGTATTATAGTGAGCTTGGCGAGAAAAAAAATTGTTTAAAAGCTTGGGCAGTACCAAGGTTACAAGTCCATCTCCACATGGATGGAAGGGAAACGCTGATGAAAGACTGGAGTAAAAAAATGGTGCAGAAAGAATCTTGCTCAACCTCCACACAAATTCAGTGACACGAAAAGATTGAAACTCTGGGATGGAATTTGTGAAAACATATCTTACA
Organism: Ancistrus triradiatus; assembly: GCA_025084515.1. Lineage (NCBI taxonomy): Eukaryota > Metazoa > Chordata > Actinopteri > Siluriformes > Loricariidae > Ancistrus > Ancistrus triradiatus. The sequence continues at coordinate 23,704 of JAJAGP010004323.1, read as the reverse complement.
AAGATACAGTCTTTCTGTGAGGATATACTGTGGACAGATGAGACCAAAATAGAACTTTCTGGTAAAGTCCATCATTAGTATGTTTACAGAAAACGTAATGAGAAAAGAACACGGTCCCTAGAGTCAAATGGAAGAATCACTCATGTTTGAATGTTCCACAATATTTATATATAGATGTTATGTGCACAGATAGTCAGAGGTTGAAGTTGGGTGGAATCCAGGAATCAGCTAATTGCAATAAACGTGTCTTGGCACATAAAAATTTGTTTATTATTTTGTCAGACCTCTAATGTATCTTATTCATTAAAAACTGTGTAATGTTATATGGAGGTTATCTGAGAATAAATGCATTTTCACCTTGATGAAATGCTGACCTGTTCACCATTACGCATAGTCTTTCACTGAAGGAGAAATTCTTTTTGAGGACTTCTTAATGGCTTTTTTGTATTGTAGAAACCTCCTGCAGCTGAGGCCTTTCATGCACAGGAGTATGTGATCCCTCCTGTGATCAAACTGAATAGAAAAATTTGTCGTGGAATAAAGAAGGACCTGGAGGTTAATACAAGGACTGGCCACCTGCTTTTCTACAATATGACTAACAAGGTATTGCATAATGTTCCTAAATAAACCTAAAATCTGAGTAACATCTACAGTTAATGATTGGGGTTTTATTAATTCGTATTATGTAAGAGTTCTACCTTATAGTTATAGAGTTATAGCGGTGCTTGAAATGTTGTGAACCCTTTGAAATTATATATATATATATATATATATATATATATATATATATATATATATATATATATATATATATATAATCTAACATAAAAATCTAACTTAACACATCGTCAAATAGATAAAGAGAAAACAATTAAACCAATGACACCAAAAAAAGTAGACAGAGGTATCTCGTTTCTCGACCACCTCAATGCATTTTGACTTGAAAAATTTGTCTCGGTTCTCGACGTTTCTCTGCACTCGGTCACACTTGCTTAAACTTGTATGAGTCGAGCCATGTGACTCATTCCAGCTGAAACTCGATTACCGATTCAGTACACAGTGATTCAGTTGAACAATAGCTCTTGCTCAGTGCAGATCTCCCTTGTGTTTATTGTGTTTTTCTTTTCATCTACAGTACTGTGTTTTTAGTGCAAATAAGTCTCCATGGGTCCTAAAAAGGTTAGTGATAACAGCCAACCGAAAGCAAAACAGGAATTGAATGCTCCAGAACTCCTTCAGGCTGGTGGGGGACTGTGGTAGCCTAGTGGGTAAGGTACAGGACTATGGACCACAAGGTCCAGGGTTCAAATCCCACCTCTGCCAAGCTGCCACTGTTGGGCCCTTGATCAAGGCCCTTAACCCACAATTGCTTGGATTTTAAGACTGTATCAATTGTAAGTCACTCTGGATAAGGGCGTCTGCTAAATGCTGTAAATGTAAATGTAATGTAAGTTCAGGCTGCAGTTAGCTTAGCAGCTATGCTAGCGCCCTGAGTTCACTATTAGAGTAAGTGTTTTGTTTTTACTTTTCACTTTCAATCCATTACTCACTAAATGACATGAGATTGTGACCACTTTATTATAAAATAAGCTTCGTGTTAGTGATTTTATCCAACGTATGCTTTTACCACTCACAGATATGAATTGTAGTAAAATTGCCCTCAATGGATAAATGACTAAGTACACTATCATTGTGTTATTTGTTTAACTGGCTATGTACTTCTGGGATTTGATGTTTAAGGAAGCAAGACAACTTTCTAAACCAAAGTTCTAGTTTGTGAATCCCTTGAGGTTTTCAATATTATAATGAATCTCTCTAACTCTTACACACGGTTTAATTACCACAACGAAGAACTTTCATAAGCCAGTATAACACATGCAGCGAGTTCTCCAATTCAAATGTGTGATGGCTGGAAAATTACCCAGCTCAAGAGTGTTCTTCCTCTGAACCCACTGAGAACTGCCATTGTTCCTTTGACTGACTGTAATGAAGTGACTCTCAAGTCTTCAGTCTGGATCTCTCTGCCTTCAAGGCTATAAAAATGGCTCAGTGTGAACCTGACTCTGGAGCACTTTATGAGGAAACCCCAGGATTCAAAATGGATTCAATGGGAACAGAGCTTTCAGAAATATACCTTATAATCACATATGCAACAAAGATACATCACAGGCACTTTCACACCAACCAGTTCTAGGGAGCTCCCTCGAGAAGTACATTCATTCCAGGGCCGCCTTTGGTTTGCATTTGCACTGCCAGTAGGAACGCTGAAGTGATGCTGAGATGATGTAAGCAGCATGAGGGTAACAGTCTGGATAGTCCTTTTTATCTTTGTTCCAGGGCACACAGCACCTATTTCTTCCAAAAAAAAAAAGATCTGGAATACTGATTTCTCTGACCATAATACACGTTTTCACCATGTGATGGTCTATGCCAGAGCTGAGAGAAGTAAGAAGTGTTGTAATTTTTTTAAATGCCAGTCTGAATTGACTGTTTATTCAGTCCAGGACTAGCCATGAGGCTTCCTATCATGTTTTATAGTTGGGTAAGGATTTTATCTTAGTTTTGCAGTACCTGTTTTCCTTTCCCTTTATTTTTTCTCCCAGGACGTCTGATATTTTTCCAGTAATGAACACATAATCATGACTTTGGTGAGTTCTCGTTTTCACACTTTCCATTGTAGTGTGCTCTTCATGTGATCATTGCAGGACTGTCATTTGCAGTAGAGTAGAACAATATGGAATTTCCTGAAACTGTAGACAGTGTTATTAAACTATTGGTCTTTTGTATCCCATTCCAGTATCATTTATCCTTCTGATTCTTTCATACCGTCATCTGAAATTGGTGTTGAACTTTAATTACATAAACAGATATACTGAATCTTGAGAAAACCAGATTGTGGGCCTTTGTAGAGAAGATATAAGGCCATAGATTCACATATTTTAATCTGGGTATGCTGAGCCTAAACGTTTCAGATTCACTGGTCTCTGCTTCTACTCAAAACACCCCACCTGGTCAAACAGTGGATTGGGAATGACTAATCTCAACTTGAAATATATTCTGCTTATTTTACTTAATGTCTGACTAAGATATTAGACCACAAACCTCCAGTGCAGTTCAGCACTGATGCCAAACTTAAGTAATGAGATGCTGTTTGATGCCTCATTCAGGAGCAACCCTGCCTCGACCCAGCACAGCACCTTAATAATGCAATCTTCACGCCATTTATCAGTGTGCCACCAATTTCGCTCACTCGCTGCGAGTGTCTACAGCGTAAGAGTGAAATACTTGTTGTGTGTTGACTTGGTCACACTGATGAGTCATGCAGTATAATTGGAAACTACTCTGAAACAAATATGCAGCAAGAATAATGAAATCCCCCCATTGTCCTGTGTTTTACAGTAATTAGCTCTTGTGTGCTTCTCACAATCTACATCTTCATTTTGCGTAATAGTATTTTTTCTCAACAGAAAAAAGGTTGCTCTGGCTTTCACACAGTTGATAATTACAGCTTGGTGTAAAACAGAAATTGTGCAGTGGACTTCAGTAATGTGTACATATTCCCTTGCAGCTTATGTAAGAAACTCAAAATAATTAAATAAGAAATACACTGATCATCCAAAAGGTTAAAACCACACAGAATGTGTAGTAAAAATGTCGATAACCTCGTTACTAGTGTTATGGTACTCAGAGACCATAAACAAAAAAAGTCTTGGTCTTGACTACAACAGCACATGCTAAGCTGTGGAATATATTAGATGGTAAGTGAACAGTAGGTTTTCGTAGTTGACGTGTGGGATATGGGAGAAATGTTCAGGAGTAAAGACATGAGTGACAGTGGTACGAGGAGGGACAACACTATGAACTGGTGCCCAATGCTCATCGTTTCACAACACATTGCAGCGCCCCCTGCTGAGTATAGGCCTGCCTAGTCTCTGACCAATCAGAGTGCTCAACATGCTAAACCTGGTACACAACAGACACAGCCAGTGCCTACAATGGGTGTCAGAACTGGACCTTGGAACAATTTTAGAAGGTCGTCTGGTCCTATTTTCATTTCCATCGTGTAGATGGAAGGACACACGCACCATTTACCTTGGGAATTGATGGCACCAGGGTGTGTTGTGGACAGAAGAGAAGCCGGTGGAGGGAGTGGGGCGAACTGGGTAATGTTCTGCTGGGGCATCCTGGGTCTGGGCATTCATGTGAACGTTAATTTGATGCATAACGCCTACCTAAACATTGATACAGGCCAGATGGTTTTAATGTTTTAGGGTCATGTAAACAGCATATTAGAATATCTTAAATTCCATTATCTGGTTTCAGGCTCAGATCTTATCCAGGTAATCAGTTATTCTGCACATGTAGACCATTAATATTTGTATTTTTTTCTTCATAGTCTTGCCAGGGAGCAAACAAATATGACATCTGCTAATTATAATGCACAAATTATTATAATTTAAAGCATGTTGGGGAAAATTAATTGACTTGTTGTTGGCAATGCTTGCTGGGTGCCCCAGTCAGCAGTAATGAGAACCTACCAACAGTGGTCCAAGGAGGGACAAAGATGACAGGGTTGGATGGCCAAGGCTTAAAGTGCAAGTACAATGAAGGCTTCCCATGTTATCTGTTATACAGTATGTATAATATATAACATGGGTAAGCTTAAAGCTTCCAAGTGAGACAACAAAAATTACACATTTAAGGATATATTCTGGGTGTTGATTATTATACGGCATGTTTTCCCTTCCATTTGATTGTTATTCTCCCAGACTGCAATTTTTTGACACAACATGGATATAATTAGTGCTTGGAATCTATTGTTTTTCCAAAAGCTCAGAGGGTGCTTGCGTTGAGCTGATTTACAATGCATTTATGTAATCGTTTTGTCATTGAATTCACAAAGCTACATTATACAACACATGCCTGTGGCTGAAAGAGTTCTAGGTCTTTATCACACCCAAACCTGGCCAACAGTCTGTGCACTTGGTTTGCTTTCAATTAACTTTAATTTGTTTAAATGAAGCATTTTAGTTGGTATAATTTGCTCCCAACAAAGGCTCACTTCAGTAGCACTTGGCCCCAGAGTACAGGGAACTTTTGGAACAGTGGTCGTTTTAAGAACTTTTCTTGATGTCACTCCAGTGAAACTACAGAAAGGTTTTGATCCTAATAGGTGCCATTAGCGTGTGGTTAGGTTGTAACATTACATAAACTGTGTAATCTGAAAATATGTTTTGTAAGGACTGGCAATCAAAATCATTCAACCTTAATTGGACACCCATTTGGGTTTAAACTGACAGGTCTCCAGATACTACAAAACGTCATCTGAAAAGACTAGAACTGTTAACATAGAAAGGGGAGCCATGAGCATGTATATGATGGAAATGACACATTTTTGTCTGGTGACCTTAATATCAAGTTATACAACACTCTTAGCTTACACAACATTCCCACTGAAACCAGGTTTTACACTGCATGATTCAACTGTTATTTTTCTGTTCTTCACAGTGTTTTTAAATTATGGCTCAGTCACACAGTATGATGCCTAATTTACATTAATGTCATTTAGCAGATGCCCTTATCCAGAGCGACTTATAACTGATGCAGTCTTACAATCCAAGCAATTGTGGGTTAAGGGCCTTGCTCAAGGACCCAACAGTGGCAGCTTGGCAGAGGTGGGATTTGAACCGTGAACCTTCTAGTCCATAATACAGTACCTTAACTGCTAGGCTACCCTTTTTTTTTAGAAGTCTTGTCCTTTGGTGATGTATTTGAACATGTTTAAGTGTCTTTCTGCCTTTTTTTCCAACCCTGAATCTAACAACACATATATTTAACTATTTGTAATGAGTATTGGTCAGTTCTCTTACTCTTTATATGAATAACAGGACGGAATTAGCAAATACATAAAATGTAACCACGTAGCATCCATACTAATGATTTACCAAACAAGTATTTTTACAATAAATAGATAACATCTAAAAACAATTTAGGTCACAGGAAAGTAAGTTTAGGTTGATCTTCTCAGTCATAGCTACAATATCATCAAATATACAGGGAACTTGAACATATGAACATGTGAACTGATGTTCCATAATTTTCAGATGTGGGAATATGTCCTATAAACCTGGGGACATGACTAAAATGTTTTTAAATGCATTTTAAAATAAAATATTATTGATTTCTCATGGGGAAAAAATATTTAAGGCATATCCGCAGTGACGACAATGCAAAAGAAAGATTTCTGAAGGATTTTAATCATTATTATTAATTGTAAAAAGATTATAATATTATACTATAAACTGTGGTTAATAATCAAATATTTATTTACAGTTAAATTATATTAATTATTTTTACATGTAATGATCTGGGGACGGAAATGGCACCCATTCGGTGGAATGGCTCTTAAATCATGATTCAGAAGTTAAACCTGGCCTTAAAACACACAGTTATGCAAAAGCAAAAGTCAACACATACAGCTTAGATCAATAGCTTTGACCCATATCTGGTTTTGATTTCAGCAAAACAGACAACAAAGAGATGGCAGACAGACAGGGGTTAAATAAAGACGACCAAATGCCACTCAGGTGTTACCAACATGTCCCAAGATTTACCATCCATCACGCTCCCTGCTGTCACAACACCACCTGTCTCCACAATTACCTGTCTATACCACAACAGACATCTACTCAGAGGGACATTTCAAAGGACAATTAGCCGAGCAGTTAAGGGATATGGGTCTTGCTCAAAGCTGTAACAGTGGCAGTTTGGCAGGGCCATGATTTTAATTCACAGCCCTCAGATTAGTAATCTAGACAGAGCCCAACAACCAAAGTCTCAGCATGCCTTGTCAACACCATCAGACAAGATTTACAAATGATTCGAGGGTATCACCTCAGGAGAGGATAAATGAGGCCTGACAGATGTGTCAACAAATGTGTCAACTGTCCAGTGTTATTATGAATTTGTGCCAAAGAAGGTTTAGTGTGAGCACTGTTACTACTTAATATGAATATCAGGCATTTACTGTAGTCTATTGCTGCCTGTTCTACAGGGAAAACAATTCCCATAGCTGCACCATCAATGCTAGGAATTTATAGCCATCACCCCCATCCAGAGCTGCCTAAAACTGAGCTGAATAGTTAACGGGGTGAGGTTTTTTCTTAATAGCCCAACAGTGAGTGTGTTTACATGCATAATCTGATAACTGCAGAAAATCAGATTTCGTCAGTAATCCTATCAAGGACTACGCATGCACTTGAGTAATCAGATCAGATTAATGATAAATTCTCTGCATGTTGTGATTTTCTCTTCAATTGTGCAGACAAATCACAGCATGATGGTATTCACTTTAAAACAGTTTAATATGTTCATGTGTTTTAGATATATGTTCGTATGTCAGGACAGCTTCAGCTCTGGAAAAAATTATGAGACCACTGCATTACCAGTTCCTCTGGGTTTTGCTAGTCGACTCGGCTTGTTAACTAGCAGAGAAACACAGACAGGTGCCCATTTATGATGTCATGTCCTAGTATGACTTAATATCTGCAACGTGACCCTAGCCATGAAAAATAGAAAGAATATGAATGAATGATATTTCTGTCCCAATGAATTTCAACTGAAAGGTTGACCTCATTATCACTGCTTGAAATTCTGTGTAAAGTGAAATTGAGTAATTGTTTACTAAACTTTTCTTTCACTAAAGTTATACTTGAGTCTTAAATAGTTGCACTTTTGCATGAGTAATATTTTGGCTTCTCGAGCTACCTCTGAAATGAATGTGTCTACATTCTAAGAGCACTAGCTAATACAATAAAGCGTGGTCTGTCCATAACGTACCGACTATGAAACAAAGCAGACGTCATCATAACAGGAATAAACCCTTTACATCTTTACATGTTGCTAAGGGATAAACTATTCACTTGTGTACTTTGATCTTCTCAGATTAGTCCGATGGAGCTGCGCAGTGTGACAGCAGCAGCCATTTAGAGACTTGGCACGGTTCCTAGACTTCCTTCATAAGACAACACAGGGCACCATTTTATAGGCCCCAGTATACCAATCTACCAAAATGTTCACTGTGTGTATGTTTGTGTGCTATTGTTGTAGACAGTAAATGTCCCCAGGATGGTTGATGAGGAGAAAAACGTAGCCCTAGACATTATGCGGGTTGTTTAATTTAGCCTCAAAATGATTTGTTGAGCACAGTGGTACAACTCACTTCTATTAGCAACACAATCCATCATGACAATAAATACTGTGTAGTGACACTTCTTGGTATGCAGAGTCTGCAGTAATTCAATATTTCTCAAATGCATTTGTAACAATATAGTAGTATATACAAACCTGTTCACTTATGGAGAATTGTTTATTCAGGTTCTCAACGTTAAGGCCTTTTCACAAAGTCCGATTTTTACAGACGAAAAAAGTTCTGAAAAAGAACACACATATATTAACGCGTCTTTCACACAGAGTCCCAAACTGACAGAGTAAACTTTTTCAATCGGTGCCTGTTCTCATTTCTGCATTGTTCGGATGCATTAAAATCAGCCTGACCAATCAGAGCTCAGTTGCCAGGCAGAACAGCTCCTCCTGCTAGTAGCAGTGCACGAGAGCTTATAGGACAAGCAACAGGCTGACTATAAAACATGGATAATAAAGAAAATGTCTGGCAGAGCATAAGGCTGGGGAATGATGGTGAAAACCTCACATTGACTGTATGGAATCGTTTTTGTTTATCTAAGTGCATTCTAGTCTTTTCATACCCACAAAAAAACAAACTATGGTTTCTTGCACTAATTCTTCGCTCGTTTCTTAGTTTTTTGAGGTGACGATGTGAAAAAGAGACGGCGAAATCTCTGTGGCACATTAAGAGAAGGGAAATTAAACAAAGCAGAGTTTGAGTGTTTAGACAAAAGGTCCCACTACGTTAAAAATCGCACCTGTTTTTTTTGTGTGAAAAAAATCGTACTCTGTGTGAATCCACAAAGGTATTTGCAGGGTTTTATTCCAGCCAACTAGAAGCCACATCTGATAGTAATTTGAAGAACAAGATCTATTAAGTAAACAAGTGAAATTAGGTGTAGCTCCTGCTTGGTTGCAGTGAAGACCTTTAGCCAAACCAGCCTGCAAATAATGTTGAAGAGCCCTGATTTAGTAACTGTACCTTTTAGTGAGCTCTTATTTCAGCCATACTCAATGCTAACAGAATCCTCATGTCAACCATAGAGGCACAGAATCATAGATAAGTAGATAAGTAGTGCCATCGAAATGACTGAACACCTCAGTGGCTAGTTTTACATGCAGCATAATAATAATAATAATCTGTTACTAGTTGGATGAATAGGTCAGTCAAAATAAAAAAGTGTTCATGTATACACCGTTTTCATGTTCACCAGAATAAAACACTGATCTGATATTAAGATCAGATATCTGTACCGATATTAACAAAATCAGCTGGATGGGGTATGGGATAATTAGATCTATGGGACCAATCTGTTCACTTAATTTGTGACATAATTCATCTATTGACATAAATCACTTGCCCTAACTCTCTCACATGGTGGGATTCTTATTCTTATATACAAAAAATAGGCAATGCAGAAAACGTTTGGTAACCACTAATCTAGCCCACAACCACAAAGACCCAGGTAAAAGTCCCAGTGGTGCCTTCCCAATGGGTCAGACATCATGCTGGCATGATTGACTGAGGGACGGGAGATCATCTACAGGTATTGCAATGGGGTACACTGATGCCTGCACCCACTGATTTTTGGTGTAGGCTGTCAGTTGGCAATTCTGAATAAATCAATTTTCTAATTCCAAAGTTTTTTTCACAATTTGTCATTACATATTCCCATTGACTGGTTGAGTCTCTCAGCTACCAGTTAGAGGATGGAGGCTAATATTCTTCTTCTGAGAGACATGTACCCTTCTCTATACCTCATAGCTTACAAGCCTGAAGAGTGGCTCAACTGGATCCAGCCCTTAAGAAATAATATGACAGGCTTCAAGAACATTCACCCAAACTCTCCTTGCGGTCTGTTTTGTTATCTTCAAATTAATGAAGACTCAAATATATTTCTGTCAAATAAACAGTGAATCTACAGCACGACAGCTGGAAAAACAACCTGCATGAAGGACCATTAATATCACAACCTTTCATTTCTAAAAGATCTCATTGACCTTCACAGGTTGCCTCTCGGCAGATGGATGAACAACCAAGCATCTGCAGAGGTTCAGTGCAGCATAAAAATCGACTGTTATGAGGCACTCATCACGATAATCTTCTAAGAGGCTTGGGAACAGAAGATTCTTCTTCTTATCGTTCCCGTACGTCATCCATGAAGCTGATTAGGAAGACAAGCTTCTGTCTCTCCTGAGCTTCATTCAAGTAGGTGCTTGGGCGCTTTCATCATTTTGCTTTCATCAAACGGTTCTTTGTAAAAATCGCACAATCCTGGACGTATCACAGAAATCTCCTGAGATAAGACCGGGTCGTTCCCCCTGAGAGAGAGAGAGAGAGAGAGAGAATTATGTGTAAGTTTGGATTTTGTTTTTAGAAGGTTGCACTGCAATGTTGCCACCGTATTGTGAGAGCAGGCTGAAACAGCAGTTGAAGCTGGGCTTCAGAGTTTAATGTAAGGAATTTGACGCTGTATAATTATTTTAGGTTTTCATTATTTCTAAAAATACAGTTGTTTTAACATACATGATGGATATGAAAGAATTAGCGAATACATAAAATGTAACCACATGGCATCCATTCTGATGATTTCCAAAAAAATATGTATTTTTACAATAAACAAATAACATCTTAAAATAATTTCGGTAACAGGATAATAAGTTGAGTATGACCTTCTCAGTCAGTTACAAATATCATCAAATACACAGGAAAAAACTGAGAGAACGAACGTTTTGTCTCCCCATGGACTTCAGAAGATCCAGATGATCCAGCTTCCTATTGATCATGTATCCTTTGGTATGTTCCATAATTCTCAGAAGTGGGAACAGGACTGAGTGAAAACCTATGTACATGACTTGAATGAATTTGTATTTTAAAATAAAATGTTACTGATTTCTTATTAAAACAAGTATTTACTGCATACAGTGGTATGAAAAAGTTTGGGCACCCCTGATAATTTTCATGATTTTTCTTTATAAATCATTGGTTGTCCAGCTCAGCAGTTTCAGGTAAATATATCATATAGCAGATGAACACCGTGATATTTCAGAAGTGAAATTAAGTTTATAGGTTTTACAGAAAGTGTGCAGTAATTATTCAAACAAAATTAGGCAGGTGCATAAATTTTGGCACCCTTGTCATTTGAATACCTTTAGCACTAAATATTGGAACACAAAATTTGTTTTGTAAGCTCATTGACCCTTGATCTACATACACAAGTGAATCCAACTATGAGAAAGTGTTAAGGTGGCCAATTGGAAGTTTTTCTCCTCTTTTTATCTTCTCTGAAAAGTGGCAAAATTGGAGCCTCAAAACAACTCTCAAATGGCCTGAAAACAAAGGTTATTCAACATCATGGTTCAGGGGAAGGATACAAAAAGCTATCTCAGAGATTTCAGCTGTCAGTTTCCACTGTGAGGAACAGTGAGGCAATGGAAGACCACAGGCACAGTTCTAGTTAAGGAACTCCCGAAGTGGCAGACCAAGAAAAATCTCAGATAGGCAGATGCAAAGGATGGTGAGAACAGTCATAGTCAAGCCACAGACCAGGTCCAAACACCTACAACCTCATCTTGCTGCAGATGGTGTCACTGTGCATCGTTCAACTATTCAGAGCAGTTTGCACAAGGAGAGGCTGTATGGGAGAGTAATGCAGAAGAAGCCTTTTCTGCAGACACGCCACAAACAGAGTCACTTGAGGTGTGCTACAGCACATTTGGACAATCCAGCTTCATTTTGGAATAAAGTGCAGTGTACTGATGAAACTAAAATGGAGTTATTTGGACATAACAATAAGCGATATGCATGGTGGAAAAAGAACACAGCATTCCCAAGACAAACACTTGCTACCCACAGTAAAATTTGGTGGTGGTTCCATCATGCTGTGGGGCTGTGTGGCCAGTGCAGGTACAGGCAATCTTGAGGGTCGCATGGATTCCAGTTAATATCAGCAGACTCTTGAGAACAATGTTCAAGAATCAGTGACAAAGTTGAACTTGCACCGAGGCCAACGACCCCAAACCCTGCTCAAAATCTACCAAGGCATTCATGCAGAGGAACCAGTACAACGTTCTGGAATGGCCATCTCAGTCCCCAGACATGAATATTACTGAAAATCTGTGTTGTGATTTAAAGTGGGCTGTCCATGCTCGGAAACCATCAAACCTGACTGAACTGGAGATGTTTTAAAGAAGAATGGTCCAAAGCACCTTCAACCAGAATCCAAACTGGAAGCTGTTTATCGGCTGTTATTTCTACAAAAGGAGGATCTACTAAATATTGATGTCATTTTTCTGTTGGAACCTGCCTAATTTTGTTTGAATAATTACTGCACACTTTCTGTAAATCCTATAAACTTCATTTCACTTCTCAAATATCACTGTGTTCATCTTCTATATGATATATTTAACTGAAGTTGCTGATCTGAACAACCAATGATTTATAAACTAAAATCATGAAAATTATCAGGGGTGCCCAAACTTTTTCATACGACTGTAGATGGGATATGAAGTGACACAACAATGCAAAAAAATAATAATAATAATTTTAAAATCATACTCCACAATGGATAACTGTTTGCCTTGTGTTCTGTCCATACTCGTTTTGCAGAAGGACAGAAATGGTGTGACCACAGCTTTATCCCAAAGGTTGGGCAAATTAACCAAATTGAAAACATCTTACAGTATATGAAGCATAAAAAGTGCAAACGTACAAAGTGCACCTAGTCTGATGATCCAGATGGTCTCAGAATATATCTTACTTCTAAATGGTCTATGTTCATTATTTGGGCTGCCCAACTTTCTGGGAATGCTTTCCATTTAATCTGATTAATTTTTAAAAGGGAATGAGGTCCAGTGATTTTGCTATTCTGTAGCAAAAATGCAAATTTTCTCTGACTGATGTCTTTTTCATACAACATGCTTTTATCACTCTGTGAAGTCTCATTTTAAATTTTACAGATTATCTCTGCAGATACCGATGTTCAACTTGCAAACACACAACCTCTGTAGGGCATAAGCTTATACACCCCTGGTCATGATTATGAGAATGTACATTCATCGAGGTGAACAGACAATGAATCAGTAGACACTGACCCATTTTTGGTGTAAGGCTCTCACTAAACGTGCTGTGCATCTATTATCTTCTAGCTATGGCCACTACTGCATTGCCAGCATTTCTTTCGCAGTGCACACTATAACCCCACTGCTGTTCAACAAAGAATGAATATAAACATTAAAATAAAGCTTTCAAAACTTGCTATATAATAAAAACTGATTGCATAAAGCAAGGAACACTGTGCTGCTCCATCACTTCAACTCTTAAGTGCTCTTCAGAGTTGTCTTCCTAGTCCTTGAAACGTTTATTCAAGGAAGCTGCCATGTTACAATTCAATAAATCTTTTATTTCTGCCATCAGCAAAGTTAATGACCATTAACCAGCACTCAAGCATAGTTTATGCCTGTCTTTCACAAAAACAGCATCTAAGCATTTCTGTCACAGTGTGAAAGGGCCTCAAGGACAAACAACACTCAGCAAATCCCAGATCCACCAGTTCATCATCTGGCTTCACAGGGGGGTAAGCGAGTCGGAGAGTGAAACCCCACGTCATCACCTTCACTCACCAACAAGGCACTGGTGTGTAGGGTTAACTTAGAGAAATATGACACAGTGAGCCAGATTATTTTGCTTTTTTCTTCTGGGCTTTGAAAATGTGCCTGAGCCTCTAACTATTAATTAAATATAAATTCATATCCCTAAAATTGTCCTGAGACAACTGTGGAAATTATGGATCATCTGTCGTCTTTCATCTTTGGAACTCATACAAAGGTAGCTAGGATTCTGTCTTTTACCAAAAGTTGGATTAAATGACATTTTCCATAGAAGTTTTTGACATTGTCATTAAAATGGCTGTACAAAAAGCTCTAGTCCAGACCCCAAATGAGCAAACCAGGATAGACACTGACAAGGAAAGGGAGAAACCTTGAGAGGAACTTCTGGTCAATAATCTAGCACCTTAAACACTGTATCATCGCTGTCTCATCACAACCAAGCATTTAAGCCGGCGTGTCAGTTCATCCAGTGCTTGACATTGTCTTGAGCTCTGCACTAGACTTGTCTTCGTCTGCTGAACTCTGTACAGTGTTTGTTGCTCTCTGAGCAGTTCTCAACTTTGGGTGTTGTATGCTCATGTCTTCCGTCCAAAAGGTCACAGTTGAACTTGACCGAAGTGTGTGTAGTCAGTGGTGTACCTGACGTGCGGATTTTTGTATCATATTTGAATTATCACGAGATTTTAATTAAATTACTTAATTCGTTTTTTTTATTATTAAATGCTCTGAAACTATTGACTGATGGTCCGTTCTGCACTGTTTTTCTAGGTTTATAATAGTAACATCAAAAACAAACATACAACAAGCATGCCAAATATATTTTATACACTTACAAACCATTGAAAAAGGAACCAAAAGCCCTTAATAGAAATAGATTTATACACACTGTATATTATGCATACACTTACAGTCAGTGCTGCATGATCTATCATTTTGTACCCTTTACCTCAATATTGAATAGATAGTGAGGGCTGCTATAAATCAATCAGGACATGTACAGTTTTAAAATTCCTCATATCAGCTAAAACATTTACATTTACAGCAAATGTGGGTTAAGGGCCTTGCTCAAGGACCCAACAGTGGCAGCTTGGCAGGGGTGGGATTTGAACCCTGTACCTTTTGGTCCATAGTCCGGTATCTTAACCACAGTCCTAAGGCGCCGAGTGCAGTTTTTTAATTATGTTGCTTCACCAAAGCAATCCACTAGGTGGCGACATTTCTATAGAGCATTTAGCAGACACCTTTATCCAGAGCGACTTACAATTGATACAGTCTTACAATCCAAGCAATTGTGGGTTAATGACCCAACAGTGGCAGCTTGCAGAGGTGGGATTTGAATCCCTGGACCTTTTGGTCCATAGTCCGGTATCTTAACCACAGTCCTAAAGCGCCGAGTGTGCAGTTTTTAATTACGTTTCTTCACCAAAGCAATCCACTAGGTGGCGACATTTCTATAGAGCCATTTTAGAAATTGTGGGTTAAGGCCTTGCTCAAGGACCCAACAGTGCAGCTTGGCAGAGGTGGATTTTGAACCCTGTATACCTTTTGGTCCGTAGTCCGGTATTCTTAACCACAGTCCAAGGCCCGCCGAGGTGCAAGTTTTTTTAATTATGTTGCCTTCACCAAAGCAATCCACTAGGTGGCGACATTTCTATAGAGCATTTTAGCAGACGCGCCTTTATCCCAGAGCGACTTACAATTGGATACAGTTTTTACAATCCCAAGCAATTGTGGGTTAAGGGCCTTGCTCAAGGACCCAACAGTGGCAGCTTGGCAGAGGTGGGATTTGAACCCTGGACCTTTTGGTCCATAGTCCAGTACCTTAACTGCTAGGCTACCACAGTCCCAAACATCATCAGGTTTTCATACAAATCTTAAAATAGATAAAGAGAACCCAATTAAACAAATTAGATAAGTGTTATACTTGGTCAATGTAAGGTCATAAAGTTTGTAGTACGTCTAATTCTGCTCTCTAGCTGCTAGCCACATTACTCTGCGATGCCAAGCGAGCTGCAGAACACAAGACCACCAGAGTCGAGTCAAGGGTCCATGTTTATCACCATAAAGAGGAATACTTAAATCATGTGTGTATACATATCATCAAGGACAGAAGAGCAGACTGCAGCATCATCACCCCACCACAACTATAGAAGGAAACAGGATGTCAGGTTCTGACACAGGAGTGGCTGTAGTCTCGAGGCTGTTGCATAATGTTCCGTACAGAGACGATTTAAGATGCATGCTTGCAGACAGTTCAAAGATTGTACTATGCATCAGGCGAAATGCTCAAAGCCAAATAACAAGGAGGAAATTCCTGACCTGCCTACTAGGTGCAACAGTGACAATATGAGAAAAAAATGTATTGAGGAAAATTATCCAATATTATATGCAGGATGTGGTGAGAAGTATATGTAGGAGGGTAATTATGGCACGTGGGCATATATTGCGCATATCGAAAGCAAAGGTTCACATTCTTTCACTACGTACAGATATGTAATATTGGATCTTTTTCCTCAATAAATAAATGATCACGCCAAATATTTACTTTTGGAACTTGTATAAAAATCTGATGGGTTTTTCCATATTTATACGGAAATATAGAAAATTCTAAAGGGTTCATACATTTAAGTACCACTGTATGGCAGTATGTTTTTGGAATTTGTTTGTGAGCGTATGTATGGTGAGTGAGCATTTATCTGTGGGGTTATATATTGTAAAGGGGAGTTTGTCTGTTGAGGATGGTGAGAGGCCATTTATTGAGAGCATGTATTGTCAGGGGGCCTTTGTCTATTCCGGCACTTATCTGTGGAAGCCATGTACATTGAGAGGGTACTTATCCCTTGGGTGGAGTAACTGTTAGAAGGCATTTGCCTCAAGGGGTTGAATTGTTTATGAAAATATTTACATTACATTTACAGCATTTAGCAGACGCCCTTATCCAGAGTGACTTACAAATGATACAATCTTACAATCCAAGCAATTGTGGGTTAAGGGCCTTGCTCAAGGACCCAACAGTGGCAGGGGTGGGATTTGAATCCTGGACCTTCTGGTCCATAGTCCAGTACCTTATCCACTAGGCCACCACAGTCCCAAAAACAAATTTCAAAGGCTGTTTTAGGCCCACAATCATTTACAGCTGTTACAGTACATCTGCATCTGAATTTATGAATGGAATAAAATTTAAATAAGTCGACTGTACTTCTGAGTTAGACATCACAACATGACTGTAAAGATCCAGACTCGGAGGAACCTGCGGAGATCACACAACGAGGCAGCACACTTTAAATATAGTTTAGTCATTGACATCCTCTGTGTGCAGCCAGATGTGAGCATACTAGAGGTGTAATCGTGAATGCAAACACGGGACGATGCATCTTCTAACTAATTTGAATTATAAATCCTTGATTTTTTCATCTAATGCAATTCTATTTTTTAACACCAGATGTCACTGATATTCACATATCCTGTTCTCTGTGAGAACCCATAGTTTCTTTTAATTGCAGGAGATTTAAAGTTTCTGTTTAAATTATAATATAAAATTATATTACATTTTTATACAAGAAAAGTACACATTACTTGTTCCCTTGGTTATTTAAGATATGGTTAAGATGCAGTATGTTAAGAATTAGGATTGCTGCTCCAGAACAGTGCAAATCTACACAAAAACAGATTAAGACAGTCACACAGACAGATTAAATCAGTCAAAGACTTTTGATTAAAATTGCAGTGACAGAATAAAAATGAACTGAATCTCAAGAGAAGGTGGGTCATGCAGCAAGAAAACGACCCTAAGCACACACATTCTTCTACCAAAGAATGGTTAAAGAAAAAAAGTCAGTGTTTTGGAATGGCCAAGTCAAAGTCCTGACCTTAATCCAATCAAAATGTTGTGGAAGGACCTGAAGTGAGCAGTTAATGTGAGGAAACCCACCAACATCCCAGAGTTAAAGCTGTTATGTACGGTGGAATAGGCTAAAATTCCTCCAAGCCGGTGTGCAGGACTGATCAACAGTTACAGGAAACATTTAGCTGCAGTTATTGCTGCACAGGGGGGTCACACCAGATACTGAAAGCAAAGGTTGACATACTTTGTCTTTTTTTTAATAAATAGGAAATGTGACCAAGTTATGTAATCACCCAAGAGGACTAACCCGTTTTAAAAATGCTTTTGACTTCAAAAGACTGCAATTGTTAAGACACTTGATAAATTCAAGGCAATTTTGAAACCAAACCCTGACATTGCCATGCGACATTCGCATAAATCTTTTATATTGCAGGTTTTCTCCAGCATACTGATTCCAGCTTCGTTCGTCTCCAATGTGTTGTTCCTCAGACAGCTCATTATCTGGTCTGATCTGAAGTCTTCCTCTTGCTGTAGCTTCAATCCCAACCTTATCACTTTGCAGGCCAGTGGACTGGAATAACATTAGATATCTGAAATGCCTTAATCTCTCCCAGGACTCTATCTGGGAGCAAATTACTGATTTTGAGAATGGCAGCAAATGGTTCAGACACTTGGATTCACCCCCTCATGATGGGTTGAAAATCTGATAGGGCTGCCTTTACATTTGACAAACTGCTTGAGTGAATTAACTACTATCTCTGCACTGCCATTTAGCTCCTGCGTCACAATGCAATGCTTTCTTTTATAAAAGTGTGTTTTAAACAAAGTCAGCTGTTTAAAAATGAAAAGAAAAACAAAAAAAAAACCCAGGATGTGTGGGACTTTAAAATGGTGAAACAGTGCAGCCTCTGGTGCAGAAAGTTTTGACACTCTTGCAGCACCAGAGTGAGGCAGACCTGAATGCTGAGCAACGTTTTGGCTGGTGCTGCATACTTTATGAGCAGGTGAATTACATTGCCTGGATCTGTGTTCTGAACTCTTGTGGATAAGTTTTCTGTTTGAGAACTAGTTTCTATTTGGGGTGGTAAGTCCAGTGCTGCTCTGTTCTGAAGTACTTCTTGTGTCGTACTAGAGTAGATAAATTGTACAATAACACACACTCATGTAAAAGTATAAATTGTTTGAATCAATGCGGCTTACAGTGAGACAAGATTGATTTAATATCAATACTGACCAACACACATTGATTTGAAATGTTTTACCCACTATTAAGATCGCTAAAACATGTGTATCAGCGATAAATACATGGTTACATCTCTACACAAGGTTACACCAAGACTAGTCATATATACTGGTCCTTCTCAAAAAATTTGCATATTGTGATAAATAAGCTTAATTCTTCCGTATGTTAATGATAAAAATTAAACTTTCATTATTTTAGATTTCATTGCAACCCCAACCTGAACTATTTCAATTCTTTTATTGTTTTAATACTGATGATTTTGGCATACAGCTCATGAAAACCCAAAATTCTCACAAAATTAGCATATTTCATCCGACCAATAAAAGAAAAGTGTTTTTAATACAAAAAAAGTCAACCTTCAGATTATTATGTTTATGTTTATGCACTCAATACTTGGTCAGGAATCCTTTTGCAGAAATGACTGCTTCAATGCGGCGTGGCATGGAGGCAATCAGCCTGTGGCACTGCTGAGGTGTTATGGAGGACCAGGATGCTTTGATAGCGGCCTTAAGCTCATCCAGAGTGTTGGGTCTTGCGCGTCTCAACTTTCTCTTCACAATATCCCACAGATTCTCTATCGGGTTCAGGTCAGGAGAGTTGGCAGGCCAATTGAGCACAGTAATACCATGGTCAGTAAACCATTTACCAGTGGTTTTGGAACTGTGAGCAGGTGCCAGGTCGTGCTGAAAAATGAACTCTTCATCTCCATAAAGCTCTTCAGCAGAAGTGCTCCAAAATCTCCTGATAGCTAGATGCATTGACCCTGCCTTTGATAAAACATAGTGGACCAACACAGCAGCTGACATGGCACCCCAGAACATCACTGACTGTGGGTACTTGACACTGGACTTCAGACATTTTGGCATTTCCTTCTCCCCAGTCTTCCTCCAGACTCTGGCACCTTGATTTTCGAATGACATGCAAAATTTGCTTTCATCCGAAAAAAGTACTTTGGACCACTGAGCAACAGTCCAGTGCTGCTTCTCTGTAGCCCAGGTCAGGCGCTTCTGCCACTGTTTCTGGTTCAAAAGTGGCTTGACCTGGGGAATGCAGCACCTGTAGCCCATTTCCTGCACACGCCTGTGCATGGTGGCACTGGATGTTTCTACTCCAGACTCAGTCCACTGCTTCCGCAGGTCCCCCAAGGTCTGGAATCGGCTCTTCTCCACAATCCTTCTCAGGGTCCGGTCACCTCTTCTCGTTTGTGCAGCGTTTTCTGCCACACTTTTTCCTTCCCACAGACTTCCCACTGAGGTGCCTTGACACAGCACTCTGGGAACAGCCTATTCGTTCAGACATTTCTTTCTGTGTCTTACCCTCTTGCTTGAGGGTGTCAATGATGGCCTTCTGGACAGCAGTCAGGTCGGCAGTCTTACCCATGATTGCGGTTTTGAGTAATGAATCAGGCTGGGAGTTTTCAAAAGCCTCAGGAATCTTTTGCAGGTGTTTAGAGTTAATTCGTTGATTCAGATAATTAGGTTAATAGCTCGTTTAGAGAACCTTTTCATGATATGCTAATTTTGTGAAATAGGAATTTTGGGTTTTCGTGAGCTGTATGCCAAAATCATCAGTATTAAACAATAAAAGACCTTGAAATATTTTCAGTTGTGGTGTGCAATGAATCTAAAATAATATGAAGTTTATTTTTATCATTACATTACGAAAATAGAATTTAACTTTATCACAATATTCTAATTTTTTGAGAAGGACCAGTGTGTATATATATATATATATATATATAATATATATATATATATATATATATATATATATATATATATATATACTCAAGTCAATGCTAATGCCAAAACACGCATGTCTTTGGACTGTGGGAGGAAACTGGAGTACCCAGAGTAAACCCACACAGACACAGCAAGGACATGCAGACTCCACACAGAAAGGTCAGAGGCCACTCCAATCTGGGATTGAACCCAGGACCTTCTTACATTGCTAAGGAATGTACATGTATATAATATGGTGTTCAGACAATGGCTTAAAGTTAGCTTTCCAGTTCATCTCCAAGATGTGTAACCTCCTTCAGACAAAAAGGGTCAAAAAAGGTCTCCCTGCAAACTTCTAGACTGTGACCAACTTGCCCAAAGTAATACACACTTTTAAAGATAAACAATGAAACCCAAATGCATTGGTGTAAATGCATTATCAAATATCAATATCAAACAGTTTACAGTATTTGTTCTGTAGGTGTCCCCAGTGACGAGATCAGTCTTACCAGCAACAGGCTTGGCCTTTAGCTAGTTCCAATGTTGCTCAAAAGAACACTATGGTACATGTGACCATGTCTGTTAATAGGTGTTTATTGGAGATAAGGTCCTGGCTCTATGCAATGGAACATGGTCTTCAGTTGTGGCTTTGAACTTGGCCATGTCAGTGAAGTAATCAACATTATTTGTCCAAATTATATTGTGGAGGGTAAGCCAAGTAGCATGTACATTACCTACATGGAATAATGAATATGCCAGCTATTCAACCATGTTTTGAAAGGGTTTTAATGATATTACTGTTTTGACAAGTGGTAGCTAACTAGTTAAGACCTGAGTTACTAATCACAAGGTTGAATGTTCAAATCCCAGGTTTGCCAAGCTGATATTGCTGGAAATGCACAATGCACTTATGAAACTGTGTGATGGCAAGTCACGGTCTTATCAGCTGCTAAGTTGTTCTGAACCGTCCGTGCCAGACAGAGCGCAGCTGCCATTCAATTACTGCAGCTTAATGTTAGCGCCAGCTTTGTGTGCGGCAGTTAACTGATATCCAGTGTTAAGGAGTTTTGACAGGCAGATGTTTGTTGTAAAATCTCCCAAATAAATTGTATAGTAGATTAAGTTGAGATATTCCATGATATTCTGTTTCATTCAAAAACTAGGAAGTGACTCTTATAAAGCAAGCAAAACAGACACTACAAGCGAGCAGCAGTGATAAACAACACAGCAGCTCAGACAGGGTTGCCAGATCTTGTCAGAGTAAGCATCCAGGTCTATGGAAACAAGTCCAAAAATGGGCTTAAAAACTCCCAAAAAGAATGTATATTTTCTTTTAACATTAGAGGATTGAACAAAACCAACTTGAAGCGACAGACAGGACAGAAAGCAAGTCCAAGTAAGCAGCTACACTTTAGAAACAAGCCCCCAAAACCTGCAACTACCAATATTTGTAAGTGACTTTATAGAAAAAGAAGTCACTTAGCCTTTTGTCAAAGAATGCCAAAAATAAACAAAAAGAATAATGCAGAGAACACTTATTCAAATGTTTAAGAGAAAAGTCAAAGAGGCATGAAAATGTACACAATGTCAAGAGCTTCAAATCTTTTTTTTTTCCAAGGATGCATGAAGCTGAGGGGAGGTGAACAATATGAAGCAATGAAGGTTGTGGTAGTAGTACTGGCAAGAATTTAAAACTACTTTTCACCCCTGGATAATCCACTATTGAGTGGATTGAGTGGATTATATTCCACTCAATAGTCTTTTTATATTCTATCCTCATTCATTCATTTTCATGTGGTTTGATGTTAGGTTGGATTTAAGTTCTGTGTTTTCAACCCAGTGATCAATGAATTAATGAATAGAGATGATATTAGCAATTAGCAATTAGTAAATTATATGACTGCCAAAGAAGAGAAGAACAGAACAGCAATTGAAGTGTCAGACAGTCTCTGGAAAACGACAGGTGGCAAGAAATAAGGGAACACAGCAGTCTTTCACATTAGGGGAATGAGAAAGGCCCTGCAGTAAAAGAGAATTAGGAAGACAGAACTAAATAGTACACTCTTTTGTAGATTGAAAGAATGATCACTTCATTAAAAAAACCCACTACGTTACAGACAGGAGCCAGCAGAATGGGAACGGAGAGTTGAAGGAAATGATGGCACCCTTGAATGTCTCATTATGGAAGATAAAGAATCGCTCAATTTTTTCTATAGAGTGCACTCTCAGTGGCGATTTCAACTCATTCTCAGCAATCATGACTGCTCCACTCCCTTCAGTGTGTGACCTTGAACTTCAGAACACCGTGTTGCACAAGTAGGCAGAGAGTAGCTTTGTTGTAGCTTTGGTGTTAATCAGAATCTTACATAAGTTATACCCTAACTCCAATGCCTTAACAAAAAAGCAATGGGCAAACAAAAGCTTTATTTTATAGTATAGTCTAACGTTATCTCGCCTACGTCTGTTTCATGGCTATTTTTGGCAAGAGGAGAGTTTGGCGACTTAACGAGGTTACAGAAACTACCCAAACGCAGAGACATTCATACCTGATGCTGACAATGTGTTTTACTGAGCAGCTCTCATGATCCAAGCAACCCTGTCAGTAGGGCTAAAGTGACACCTACTGACAGGTTTAAAAACTTGGTGGCTCAACAGGGTAGAATTTAATTGCTGGCAAGACATTTGCCACATTTCAAGAATGGCGAGGACGAGAGTCGAAGTTGGTGGCTTTTCGAGGTAATATGCATGGAGGGAAATCTCCCCTGTTGCCAGTTAATCACATGGAAGTTAAATGACGCTTACCTGTACTTTAAAGAAAAGAGTGGACAGGGCATTGCATCATAAAGAACACTGTAGTATATGTCTTTCTTTGTGTGGCCCCTTCTTTTATTGTGTTTGGTGAGCATATTGTTTCTACACAGTGTGTCATCCTGGTGTATATCCTAGTAGGGGTGTATATCCTGATGTATATCCTGGTGTATGTCCTGGTTTACAGAAAAAAAGACACATTAGCGTAAGATCAACTAGTGATTCTGTAAGGTCTTAGAATGTAACTGACATTTAATAGCTTTTTTTCTTTTTCTGTAAGGTGTAGGCATCCCT
>JAJAGP010004322.1:0-52089 GCA_025084515.1 Ancistrus triradiatus | reverse complement strand
GGTTTGTGTCCCAGTAGTTTTGTCCACATGTAGGTTTGTGTCTCAATACTTTTTGCCACATGTGGGTTTGTGTCCCAGTAGTTTTGGCCACATGTAGGTTTGCGTCTCAATACATTTAGCTACATGTGGGTTTGTGTCCCAATGTGTCTGTTTAATAAAAATATTTTTCAGGTTTTGAATTCGTGTCATCACCTCTGCCTAGCGTTACATCACGTTATTCAACATCCCTCATTCTGGAAATCATTATGGACAGTGAATATTCAGATAGTGAGAGCCTAGTTTCAATATTTCCTGTTGGAAAATTCCTATCTCGTTCCTATATTGAAAATCTCACACTTTCAGTGATAACATAACATGATTGTTCAAGGTCCTTTCGCCTACCTCTTTTCTACAGATTGTTTGGAGCGTATATATTCTAACAAGAGAAAATTAATTTAAATTAATTGAGGGTGTATGTAGAAGTAAGAGGGCATTCAGAACATGGTCTAATTCCATTATTTTCATAATAGAAGGTTAGTGATTTAGATAGTGATGAGGGAGGGGCAGTGGGAATTTGGATAGCTGGACAACATATTTCTCCATTTTGGAACACAGTGTTTAGTATAAACCATTATAATTAAAAATCGAAATAACTGAAAGCTGTTGTATGTAAAACTTTGGAAACGGTGCACCACTAGACTTTTTATCTTAGAAGAATTACATACTTAACCTTCCATTAACATTTACATTTTTCTTGAAAAAGTAATGTTAAGTTATTTTCATTTAGCAAACAAAAATGTGTCATTTGTATAAGGCTCTTTAACCACAGTTTAATGGACTCTTGAGAAACACACTTCACTCTGTGCTCAGCTCTTCTTGAATACAACCCTCTGCTTTTCAAGTAAATGTATATTTAAGTTGGTGAAAATGTGCAGAAAAGATTCATGTCAAACACTGTAGTGAAAGTGCTTCTTCAAATAGAGCAATCAAGTCTTTGGCTAGAGAGAGGAAAGGCTGGCAGGTCACTATTCATCACAAGGACCTGCTAATTATGGCAGAAACACGCGTCAGAAAGTTGGGATGCGTTAGCCTGAAGGCTCGTTGAGTCGCGGTGATTAATTCGATCTACTGAGGCGACTGGAAGACTGTTCCCAGCAAAGTGCCAGCATGGCATCATCATCTGTTTGTAAAGCAAATTGGCATGTAGTTCAGTCATGTTACCTGCTAAGGGCTTCAGAACCAGTTTTAGTACAACCTCGAATCAGAAAAAGATGTTACAGAATTCTCCAAAATTCCCCAAACATTCTTTATTAGGGAACCATCAGGACTGCTGAAAGGCCAATCCAGTACCCGTACCCTCTTCTTCAGCAGCTATGCCTTTGGAATGTGTACAGTACGTAGTTTGAACGTCCCTGGAAAAGATGTCGTCTTGAAAGCATCTTATGTTGCTCTAAAATCTCAGTGTACTCTTCTGCACTAATTCTGCCATCAGACAAGTGTAAATGATTTTTGCCAAGGGTACTGGCACAGCCCCATACCAGGACAGAGCCTGGCTTTTGGACTTGTTGCTGATAACAGTCTGGATGGTTCTTTTCATCTTTGGTCCAGAGCACACGGCGTCCATTTTTTACAAAGACGATCTGGAATACTGATTGGTCTGAGCACAATACAGGTCTCCACTGATGGTCCATCCCAGATGCCTCCACGCCCAGAGAAGTCGATGCCACTTCTGGTCATGGTTAACATAAGGCTTCTTTTTTTTTGCACAGTAACATTTTAAGTGGCATTTGTGAATGTAACTTTGTATTTTAGTGCTTGATAAAGTAAACCCTTCCCCAAGTGGTCCTATCAGATATTGATAAATGGCAGTTCTTGATGCAGTGCCTTCTGAGGCATCGGAGATCACCCCTCTTCAGTTTAGGCTTGCACCCTTGCCTTTTACACACTGAATTCCTCCCTATTCCTTAAATCATTTAATGATATTATGCAATATCATAGAGGGAGAAATATGTAATTCCCTCACAGTCTTTCTTTGAGGTGTTTTTAAACATTTCAACAATGTACGCATTTGTTGACAAACTGGAGATCCTCTGACCATCTTAGCTCTTCAAAGAAACCTTTTGTGGATTCTGCTTTTGAACCAAAATGTGATTACTACATCAATAATTCTTCAATAGCTGATAGAACCACTTGGGCAAGAGGTTACTTTAGCAGACCTTTACTGGATTGGCCTGTCAGCAGTCCTGATCTTTCCATAATAAAGAATGTTTGTTACCTGTTGACAACATGTGTTTGAAATCATGTCATTATTTAGTGTTTGTACCTCATTACTAGCCCTAAATTGCCTCTGTCCCAACTTTCTTTGGAACATGTTGCAGGCCTGAAATGCAGGAATGGATGTTTATTAACAAATAAAATGAAGTTGACCAGAAAAAAACATGAAATATCTTGGGTTCCTACTGCCTGCAACGAAATAAAAGTCAAAGGAAATGTAAGGCGCACTGCATTTATTTATTTATGTATTTATTTTGCATTTTTCATACTGGCCCAACTTTTTCTGATTTGGGGTTGTACGTACCACACACACAGTTATTGACTGATCACTTGTTTTGTGTCTTACTGCTGAGATTTGGGGATATAAAAATCGCTCAACACTCAACAATCCCAATTTGTAAGCACCCCTATAGGGAGTTTTTCATCCTTAGAGGTCGTGTTAATAAACGATTCCATGAGCTGCTTCGAGCAGAAGATTAATAAACCCCATTACCATACACATCAGCTAGTTAAACCCTTCCACTCTGATGAGATGAAACAAAAACGTGTTACATTTCTCAACAAACGCATCTCCATGGCAACATAACGCATGCTGTGAGGATGAGCGTGGTGTCAGCGAGATAATAAGAGGCTGCGCTGGGCTCGGAATGAAACCAGAGCATTTGCAGTCCATAACGACACACTAGAAAATGAAAAGGTCAAGGGTCTTCGACACAAGCACACACCCCCCACCCACACACACACTTGTTTTCTGTAGATACATGGACTGCAAAGCAATAAAAATATATTAGCATAGAGAAAAAAGAGAGTGAGAGACAGAGAGAGAGAGAGGAAGAGAGTGATACTGCTTGAGAAAGCCTGATTGTATTATCACTAAAAGCAGCAGATCACATCGCATCAGTCTGCTAACTCTGCGTCCTGATCTGATAATGTGTCTCTTCCAGCTAACTGGTAATTAAGGCTCAGCATCTTTCCTCTCACATCCAGTCACACTAGTAAACACAGGTGGTAGTGCAGCGGGAAAGATGAATATTTCAACTGGATTAAATAAGGAAATAATTCAAAACCTGAAATGAACCTGGCCATTGTTTGTATGTATGTGATTCAGAAAGAGAGAATTTGAATTGGGGTTCTAAACAGAGAATCTGTGCTGTGTGGCTGATGAAACAGTCGGTGCATTTGCATGCACATAATAATCCGATAACTGCAGAAAATCTGATTTTGTCACTAATCTGATCAACGAGTATGCATGCACTTTAGTAATCAGATAACGGGAAAGCTCCAGGTTTACACGTCTCGGATAATAATCAGATTTCTGCTTTGCAACCAGATAATAATCTCATAAGGGGATGTGATGTAACCTTTAACAATTAAGTAATGAAATCCTCAATAATCTCGAGCATATACCGCATACACCGCTCCACAGTGTTCGACAGCCACTTAGTAGGTGCTGCATGTAATTCTGAGGTTGCCAGATCACACATGTTAAAAAGCTCATCTGAAAGGTAGCAAGTCTCTATGAACAAGTGGACTTGGCAACCGTGTTACACTCTCGCGTTACATTTGCGTGCATACACTGACCGAGAAAACCGACTGAAATCGTAGTATGGGTATATATGCTCTGAGAAATCCAGTTACTGGAGTAAAATCCAGCTCTCTTTATCGAATTTCTTAATCTGATTTCTAGATCGGAGTATGCTGTATACATGAGCTCTTGAATAATCAAATAACTGCAGGAATCCGACTGTGATCAGATTATTAAGTGCATGTAAATGGCAGAAAATCAGATTTCGTCAGGAATCCGACCAACGAGTTTACATGCACTAAAGTAATCAGATTACGGAATTACGTGACGCAGGTAATAATCGGATTTCTACTTTGCAACCAGCCAATAATCTCACAGAAATATGTGACATAAACTTCAAACTTTAATATTTTTTATTAAAAAGTCTTTCAGGGTCCTCACAAACTGTTGGATCGCCGATTCACAGCCTTTATTCCGTGGCACATTTAATTCCAAGGTTGCCAGAAAAAACTGCCACCGTCAATAGAAAAAGGTTCCACTCCAGAGGTGCCAGGTAACCTTACAAGTCTTTGGAAAGTGGGAGGAAACCGAAGTACCTAGAGAAAACCCAGGCTTGGAGAGAGAACAAGAGAGAACATACAAAATCCCCACACGCAGTGGCCAGGACAAGACTCAAACCCTGTCTTTGGAGCTGTCAGATGATAGAGCTACAAACTGTGCCATCATGCTCTACCGCCACTCACAGCTATGAGCTTTTATTATTAAACTTTGCTTTTCTTTTTTGTGTCATATTTTTATATATAATTTTAGCTCTGTAAGTTTGTTTAATTTTTATTGAAAGTATGCATCTCCCCCCAAAATAATAATGTGCCTTCTTCATTCCAGGGTTGCCAGATCCCGTGAAAAAAAAAACACCACAGTCAATGGAACAAAGTGCAAAAATAAAGCTAGTCTTTAGAATAAGCGGACCTGGCAACCGTGTCAGGTTACGCTTGCGAGCATTCACAGACTGTGAAAGCCAGCTGAAATCAGGTAACTGGTACACATGCTATGATAAATCCGATTATTGGGATAAAATCCAGCTCTCTTCATCTGATTTCTAGATCAGAGGACGCTGTACACATGAGCACTTAAATAATCAGATAACTGCAGAAATCCAACCATGATCGGATTATTAAGTGCATGTAAACGCCCTCATTGCTCTAGGCTACTAGGCTGTAGGTAATATCCTCCCCTGACTTACCATGCAGGAGTTCAATCATGATGTTTTTGCGTAACAAATCTCTGATGCTGATAAGCATAAAGCACAAAAAAAATCCCACATCAAATACAATCTTGCCGCCTCTGATCAGATTTGTAACCGCATGCAAATTTTGAACTGTTCGTTTCAACTTAAATCTGATTTAGGCTGCCTGACTAAACATAGCTAAAATCAACCTTGACCTGCTTTAAGAAACAGAGGATTCCAGAACTTCCTGAGAGTTCTCAGACTCTGAAAATCTGTGGGTAGGTCTCAAACAGGCTGTGCATGCCAGATGACCCAAGAATATTTCTGAACTGAAAGTGTTCTGAGAGAAGTGAAGGGAACAGAGAGAGAAGACTGAAGAGAAGACTGCTACAAATAACATTTGGAGGCTGTGATATCCGCCAAGTGAGTGTTACTAAATATTTTAGGACAGGAAGCCCAAACTAAAATCATTGCTTTCATTTTTTCCCAGTTAAATTTAGCACATAAACAGTATTAACAGCATTGCTACAGCACTATCTGCAGATGCATACAGTTGTACCTTGGCTCTTGACCACCTCAGAACTTCAAATTTGGTTCTCGATTCATTTTGACCAGACCAAATTTGTCTTGGTTATTTGCTCGGTACTCAGTGTGACTCATTTCACTCAAATCTCGATTCACGATTCAGTACACAGTGATTCAGGCTCTTTCCCAGTGAAGATCTGTGCTGTGATTATTGTGTTTTCATTTGTCTTTACATCTACAGTACTGTATTCTTAGTGTAAACAAGTCTCTTGTAACCTAAAAAGGATAGTATTGGAAGTAAGTGCTTTCACTTTTCACTTTCAATCCTTTACTCACTAAATTACATGAGATTTTTCAACACTTTATTATAAAACAAGCTTTATATTAATGATCGCAAGTGTTTTAAACAATTAACGTACTTATCATTACTTATCATTACGCTGCTATTGTACAGTACAGACTGCTCTATCAAACACTCGTTAAACTCCTCAGTTCATGATCCATTTAACTTATGACGGATTTGTCGGAACAATTCCCCATTATAAATCAGGGAGCACCTCAACAATACAACTCCATTAATGCATATATTGTCTTATACATTTGTCTTATGCATTTCCTGGGGCATTTTTCTGGAACAGATTCATTTACGTTATTCCAAGCAAGGTACCGCTGTATTTCAATTTGTTCCCACAAAGTTTGTCTTAGCTTTCTGAACTTTTCATACCACTAGTTTGCATAAAACCTAACAGAACTATTACAAGCTAATCATTTGTTGCTGACAATTATAAACTGCTGGCACTCTTCTGTCTGCTAATCTGATTTTGCCTGTGCCCTTAGTAGGTTTTGAACATTTATTAATTTCACATTTACACCATTTTAGCCTGACTTTATTCACAGCAACTTACAGCTAATACACAAGGTACAAGCCAAGATGTAGTTGCTGGATGCTGACATCCTGAGAATGACATGTCATGACACACTGCCTGGACAAAAAAAGGTCACAAACTCTAATATTTCACTGGACCGCCTTTAGCTTTGATTACGGCATGTTTCCAGAAGCTTCTGCAATGTCACAACATTTCTTTCTGTCCAGAGTTGAGATCTTGATGATACTGATGATGGGAGATTTGGACCACTACGAAAAGTCTTCTCAAGCACATCCCAAAGATTCTCAATGGGGTTCAGGTCTGGACTCTGTGGTGTCCAATATATGTGTGGAAATGTTGTCTCGTGCTCCCTGAACCACTCTGTCACAATTTGAGAACGATGAATCCTGGCACTGCCATCTTGGAATATGCCCGTGCCATCAGGGAAGAAAAAATCCATTGATGGAATAACCTGTTCGTTCAGTATATTCAGGTCATCAGCTGACCTCATTCTTTGGGCATATAACGTTGCTGAACCTAGACCTGACCAACTGCAGCAACCTCAGGTCATAGCCCTGCCCCCACAGGCTGGTACGGTAGGCATTGGGCATGATGGGTGCATCACTTCAGCCACCTCTCTTCTTACCCTGATGCGCCCATCACTCTGAAACAGGGTAAATCTGGACTCATCAGACCACATGACCTTCTTCCATTGGTCCAGAGTCCAATCTTTATGCTCCCTAGCAAACTGATGCTTTATTTGCCAGTTAGCCTCCATGACAAGTTCACTGACTGGTTTTCATAATGCTACAAAGCTGTTCAGTCCCAGTCCTTTGAGTTCCCTTTGCATTGTGCATGTGGAAATGCCTTCACTTTCACTATTAAACATATCCCTGAGTTCTACTGTTGTTTTTCTACGGTCTGATTTCACCAAACATTTAAGTGATCGCCGATCACGATCATTCATCATTTTTTCCGACCACATTCCTTCCTTGAAGATGATGTTTCCCCACTGTCCTTCCACTTCTTAATAATGTGTTGCACAGTTGCACCCGATTTTAGATGTTTCCTCTGCTTGATCATGGAAAAGATGTTAATCTGAAACAGATTAACATATTTTCCATGACCACAGGATGTATCTGACATGGCTGTTTAACAAATGAGAAGCTACTCACTGTATCAGTTAGGGTTAAAGAACTTGTTGGCAGCTGAAACATAATCACCAATGCAGTAATTATCCGATGGGAGGCTCTTACCTCTTTGCTTAGTGAAATCCAGGTGGTGACATTTTTTTTGGTCAGGCAGTGTATTTTAATAACTATAAATCAAAGTACATTTATTGCCCTTTAATTAGATGAGATTAAATGAGATTCCCTATTGCAATCCTATCTGCCTCTGCGCAGTGAACTGAGAACTTTCACCCACCCGGTGCCTAGCAGGTGGGGAGGGGGACTGTGGGAGTGCAGTGAGCTGTGAAATCTGACACTTGGTGTGAGCTCTCCAGCTCACACAGAGAAGCCATGATCTCTGTACAACTTTCTTTATTTAAGAAATTTGTATACAATTTTTCACAATGTAAAATCATTTTAAAATCATAATGTTTCCACCAGCATAAAGTCCTAGGCCACCATTCGATTTGTTGTCCTAGGCCATTCGATTTGTTGTTTTAGCAGTGGTATAATGACTGTATATAATTACGCCCCAGTCTCTTTATTAGAGTACAACCAGAAAATACAGGAAGTTTGTAACTTAGAATGATTTAGAATAAACAGCTTCTTTAGGCTATAGTGTCATGTATTTAGTGTGACCTCCCCTTACACTTGAGCACCAGCAGCACCGGATGCCAAGTTGACCCTCCTACAGTTCTTTAACCATTCTTTGGTAGAACGGCTTGTGTGCTTAGGGTCGTTGTCTTGCTGCATGACCCACCTTCTCTTGAGATTCAGTTCATGGACAGATGTCCTGACATTTTCCTTTAGAATTCTCTGATATCATTCAGAATTCATTGTTCCATCAATGACGGCAAGCCGTCCTGGCCCAGATGCAGCAAAACAGGCCAAACCATGATCCTAACACCACGTTTCACAGATGGGATAAGGTTCTTATGCTGGAATGCAGTGTTTTCCTTTCTCCAAACATAACGCTTTTCTTTTAAACCAAAAAATTCTATTTTTGTCTGCCATGCAACACCATTGTTTGTTTCAGTTTCTTCTATGGTTGATTCATGAACTTTTAACATAGCCAATTTGAGAGACAGCCTTCAGTTGCTTAGAATTTACCCTGGGGTCCTTTGGTGACCTTTTCCAACTATTACACGCCTTGCTCTTGGAGTGACTCCTTTGTTTTGGTCGACCACTCCTGGGGAGGGTAACAATGGTCTTTAATTTCCTCCATTTGCACAATCTGTCTGACTGTAGATTGGTGGATTCCAAACTCTTTAGAGATGGTTTTGTAACCTTTTCCAGCCTGATCAGAATCACCAACTCTTTTTTCTGAGGTCCCAGAAATCTCCTTTGTGTCGGCCATGATCCACTTCCACAATCATGGATTGTGAAGAGCAGACTTTGATAGATCCTGTTTTAAATAAAACCGTGTGCTGTTTCTGTAAAATAAGAAAATTCTGAGGGTAACTTTCTGTATATGGTCATTTCCCGTTTTCCAAAACAACCAAACTAATGGTGGCCTAGACTTTGCACAGTACTATATATTCTATTAGCTTTCCTGCAAAAACAAAATCTGTCATTCAATATCTGACATTTTAATACGGTGCAAATTTGCAATTTTTATCCTCTGCAGAGGCCAACAGTAGCAGCATGGCAATGCCAGGGCTCCATGGTAGACCGTGACATTAGAGCTGGGAATTCAGTTTTTGGGTATAAATTCAAATAAATCTATCACAAGAAAACACTGACATCTTGGAACAGAATTTCCAGACTATTATGATTGAATTCAATCACACACACACCACAAATATCCAGCCCTCATTATTCCAGCACCAAGGCCAGATAACAAGCCTCATAAAGGATCAAATTAGAACCAGAAACAAACTGTTCTTTCACTTATATATCAAAACAATCTAAACACATTTAATCATAATTAAACTAATAAACCAACAATACAATAATTCACAACATGCTTAATCAGCGGGGCCCCTGCTCGTGCCTCCTTATAATAAAATAGGCGTGGCCATGACTTAAGGCGTTGGATGAGATAATTAAGCCGAGGGAGCAACTCAGTGATCTGGAAAGCTCGGTAAAGTCGGTTGCTATTGGATATTTGGTGATCTAGATTCGTAGACAAGCAAAGTAACAGACTATTAAGTTTGGACATTTGTAAACCGTGAAAGACTTTTCAGATAGATTAGATAGATAGCTTAGATTAGAGGGCGATTTTCACATCAGCATCTTTTCTTCAGTAGGTTTCCACTATTTAAACCCTAACACCACAGGCTCCTTATCTCTCTGAATGTCTTACAATTTTATTAGTGTCACACTTTATGTCCGTTCCCTGCCATCAAGTGCTTGATGCAGCGATTTCGGCTATTTTTAATTAATGTGCTCTGCGAATGGAAAGATGGGAAATTTTGACAAATATAATGACTGTAGTTCATTTCCTGTTTTCCACCTCGTTTTAGAAAATGTAATTTCAGACATTTTAGGACGATGTTTGTGGGCAGAAGGGATGTGATAACGTGATATCCCTGAAATATCACACATCAAGCTACGTACAAAGCTTTCCAGATTCAACTAAGTCATGGCCATGGCCTAGTATTATTATGAAATGATGTTACCAGCAGAGCATCCGGATTAATCAGCACCACCATGCATCAAAATCACTCCTATACATAAGCCTAAACCCTAAACGTTCGTAGTAATAATCTGTCCTTTTGAATGCAAGTTCCAAAAGAAGTGCGTTCTCTATTGACATACATCATCCTCCATTGTTCTTTGACGTAATATCTAGGACGTTTGAGAAGTTCAAGGTGGTCTCAGCATTAGTAATCACAACTGGGGCTGGATTCATGAAAACTTTCTTAAGAATAAACTTGCAAAGGTTCTTAAGACAAATACTAAGAAGCTTATAAGAATGTGCAACTCTCGAAAAAAACTTAAGACGTTCGCAAATATTTTCTTAAGAAAATCTTAATGTTTTCCTACGTAGGCTACGTTCCATTTTAAAGCTTACTATATATGGTGCGAAATGCGAAACACAGACGTTTTGAAATTGTATTTACCATTATTTTCATCATTTAGTTTAATCCACTCAGACAAAAAACATAAAAATGATGGAAGAGATAGCCAACAGGAAAAAAATCCTCCTTGGACAATACGATAACTGTGGGGTGACGGCAGAAACGCAAAAATTCTCTCAAAAGTATTTTAAAGATGTTTGAAGATTTTAATGTTGACACTTATCTTGTCAGCTCTTACAGCATAAGACAAGTGTGAGACTTTTGTAAGGTTAAGAAAACATTTAAGAACAGAATGTCTTCGAGAATACCACTCGTCCTTAGAACTGTTCTGAAGACAAGATCATTCTTAAGAAGCTATTTCAAGAATACCAATTTTTGGTAACATCTTTCTTAAGAATAACATATCTAAACACACAATAATGTATTTCTTCAAACACTTTTGTGAATGCGGTCCCTGATTGGTTGATGGAGCTGTCACTTCCTAGTTATGTTGACGCCTATAAGGCCTTCTTGCAGTTCCCTGAAGTCCTAACCAATGAGAAAGCTAGCTTTGGCTTTTAATTACCTGCCTTAACTGGACAGGAAATTTCTAACCGGGTTTCAAACCATTTGCTTCCAGACAAAACTTTTGCTTCTAGACTTTCCCTGAAGGTCAAGAATGTGAGTTTATGTCAGTAACTGTATCCCATTTTTTTCTCCTGCCATGTGTTTTAATCTACCCTTGTCTATGTGCATTTGTTTTTGCCGCACCACGCCCCCTCATTGGCAGGTTGATTGTTCCATCACCGACACCTGCACCTCATTACCTCCACACTATTTATAACAGGCATTTTTGCCTGCTGGCTTCCAGATCATCGTCCTTACCAAACATTTTATTACCACATGCTTCATGGATGTAGTTTGCCAGCCTTTCCTGGACTGAGAGTTTTTGGAGAGAATTTGGACTATAGTTACTGTTTTTCTGACTTTTTGCTGACATTTTTCCCTTACATTTCTCCATGTATTTTCTTCACATTGGAAGTTACATTGGATGTTCGCTCTGCGGTTTGCCCATAGCCTAATGGAGGTTTTTTGGTGTTTTGGGGGGGTTCCTGATTTCCAACTTCAATTTGGTTTAATTTTGTGATTTTTTTATTTAATTTATTATTATTTCTTTTCTTTTTAGTAAACTACTTTTTGATCTTTACTTGTTCTTCTTTACTATTCCCCATGGTCAAGCCTGAACACTTGACTGCTCAATGGTTGAATTAAGTCCAGTACCTTTACCCCAAATCCACCACTGTCTAAATAATTTTAAGTTCTGTATTATTTGAATGACCATGGAGCTGTAGACATTCCATCTTATAAATCCTCAGTAGAGCCACCCGAATGGAAAAGTTGTATTTTCCAACCTTAGAGCTCACCTCCACAAGTCGAGTTCATTAACTTTCTGCCCTGCTGTCCTTAGGTTTTTTCCACAGAGAATGGTTTGCCAGCCTTCGACTGAGACCTTGGCTGGCACAGAAACTTGACCTCAACTCCATCAAACACCATGAAAATGCCCCTGGAGTTCCAAAAGTGAGCCAGAAAGCGACCTCACAGTCATGTTCCAAAAATTACTGGAAGCAGTCTTACAAGACGAAGGCTTAGCAAGCAGCAAGAGGAGGGGGACTCTATAAAAATACTGATGTTTTAGATTTTTTAGGTGTCCTATAGACTTTTGGCCATATAGGGTACATATATATCTTAAAAAAAATATGAACCCTAATCTGGAATTCACTGACAGATGAGATGTGGATCCTTACAGGACCCTGGGGGATGGATCCACATTCTGTCCTCCCCTTCCTTAGATCCAATCAACTGTGCTCAGTCAGAAGACACAATATGTAAGATTATTAATCAGGTTTTTCAGCTTCGGCATCCATAAATCAAGATGTTGAACACAGTGCGAAATGTTGGCAATTATTATTTTATTCAGTTTTTCTCTCTTTTTCTGGGGGTGGCAACCTAAAATTGCCCCCTGTCATCCCTGTAATCCATCCTGCAAGGAGCCTGACAACAAGCCCAGAAATTCCAACCGGCAATTGTGTGTGTGTGTGTGTGTGGGTGTGGTGTGTGGTGTTGTGTGGTGTGCCCATGTTTAAATATCCTTAACAGACTCAATGTACCCACAGTATAGAAAAGGTCTTCTTTTCTGATAGAAAACCTGAGGTGAAGGTACTCACTATATTAAGCTACAGCGTGATTATGTCAAATGGATAGCCAAAAAACATGTGTTTTTCTGCGTGTGTGTGTGGTGTGTGTTGTGTGTGTGTGTGTGTGTGGTGTCCATCCTCCTCCTGCTAACACTGCAGCGATATCGGTTTAGACAGTTCTAGCAGTTCCAGGAGGCTGGTTCAGATGCATGCGGGATGGCCACAAGCTGGAACCGATGCAGTGCAAGGATGGTCAAAGTTCATACTGTTCGGAAGTGGCCAAGAACCTCCCTGTGACGCTACATCACCTCCTACATGATCACATTACAGTCTACCAACAGTTTGTGTGTAAAATGTACTACTGGGCTTCTAGACAGTTTATTGGCAGTAAACTGTCACTACTAATTACACCCTTTAATTACAAAAATGCTGAATCTGGATGTTTTATCTCTCGCTATTCACGATTGGTTTTTGAGCTCTTAATTTCTAAAACCTAACCCTACCACCCACCCCCCTTTGCAAGCTAATAATGGTTTTTTGCCGGCTGTTGTGAACAGCTGGTAATTAAAAAATGTCCCCACAAACAATTATGGAAACTCATTTCAACAAATGACAACCAACTGCACACAGAGATATACTGACTGTTCAGCTTGCAATACGGGCTGAAAATTGCAAATATTGACGTTTGGCAGAGATACTATCGCTTGTTGGTTTTGTCCTGCTATCGATAACTCACTGCCACATAACAGCCCCAAGGAAATTCCTCAGCCAGGCTACAAAGTGTAGTTCACACTGAAAAAGGACATTCCCGCCGAATATGACATACTCAAACTTGTTCCCTACAATTGTACACACAGTCGTACGCACCTACCCATATAATCAAGCTGGACTTTACAGAACAAGTATGGCATACTTTCTTTTTATAGCTTTTTTTGGGGCCATCAAGACATCTTTCCAAAAAGCCTACCAGTATCGCTCTGATCCCAGCGAATCCTCTAAGATCAAGACAGGTACCTATTATAATTTAAATTTCTTAATACGACTAATTATGCCCTCTAACTAAATGCAGCTAGATATCTAAACGTACTACTGATTTTTTTAAAACTGAAATTAAGTTAGATTCATTACCTGATGACTGCAAGTGACATCCTACACAGTGCCTGCAGAAGCCACTCTAATTCTCTCTGGCTGATCCCACTGAAGTATGTCACATTCAATTAGTCGGATCTACGGTAATTGGAAATGCAGTGAATTGTTAACAAATCCAACCAGGTGTGAGTGTGTACCTCAGGGTAGTTTTATGTGATCTGGAAGCGCAAAATGATTGTGTAGAGTCACATTCCCACTAACATAAAACTCAGCAACTGACACAAATCTCCACACATAGTGCCTGTCAGGACATTCGTAAGGCTGTGGAGGACAGATTTCTCGCCTGGAGGATCAGCGCGGCTTAGCTGTGTTTAATGAGAACCTTTCTGTCCTTGCACCCAGTGGTCACTTTAACCTCCCTTCCTGACATTGTTCTCCATAAGCACACGTCTGGGAGAGGCGATGGGAAGGAGGGGAACGCCGGATGCTGGCAGTTATACGCCCTGCGATATGAGTTTGTTCCTTAGAAGGAAATGGTTTAGAGGCTGAAGGTGGACTTTAGATCCTTTTGTTTATGTAATTTAAAACTGTACGTAAAATTGTACCTTAAATGATCCTAAATCGAATCCATAATCTATGCAGTTGTGTGCAAACTTTTTTATGCATCCCTGGTCACTGTGTGTTGATTTTATAATTGAAAAGAACTCAACTTCTGTAGGAAATGACCTTGAAAGATTGTTAACTTGTTTTGTTTATAAAATCATCTTTATTGAGCAGGACGTCTCATTTTCTCTCTTAATATGACACTCTTGGGTAGAAATGGTCCCAATCCAAAAGTGCAAAACCATCGTTGTCCACTCTGTGCTATGGCTTCAAACAGTTGATGATAGTTGAAAAATGTTTCCCAGTTCTTTGTGTTTAATTGGAGACCAAATATTCTCTACAGGGTTTCAAATCTGGACTCCGAGCCTGATGGCCTGTGTGCAGATTACCAACTAACTCACTAATCTTTTAAGAAAGAAAACAAAAATATTTTGGAAGATTTTGACACTCAACCAGGTGTTATTTGAGTTTTGGATCAGGTATTTAAATCCTTTTCATGCTTTCTTTATGTCCAAGAAGATGTGTAAAAGCAGTTAACTTCTTGGTTTTTCCCTCACAGTTAACTTCAGCACCGAGCAGTGATTAGCAATACAGTTTACATTTACAGCCTTTAGCAGACACCCTTATCCGCAGCGCTTACAATTGGTACAATCTTACAATCCAGCAATTGTGGGTAAGGGTCTTGCTCAAGGACCCCATAGTTGCAGCTGGCAGAGGTGGGATTTGGAACCCTGTACCTTCTGATCCAGAGTCCAGTACCTAACACTAGGCACCACAGTCCCATGGTGATACATGTCTCGTGCCTAGTTTTCGACCAATTATTGGTTGTTTAGCACCATTAAAGCTTATAGTTTGCAATTTTAGGTTTGGCCCTTGTTTATTAATTATTTTTTGGGTGGAGTATAGAATTGTGGCAAAAATGTAATCGATCACAATATTTAAATACAATTTTCACGATACACAACAAATGCATCAGTAGTAACAGTAGTAACAGGTTTTAAAAGTACTATGTAAATAATTATCCCGTTCTTCGTAACGTGATTTCTATTCAGAAATGGCCCACTCATCAATTCCAACAGGACTAATTGCACTCTTTATAAAGAAACATGCATTTGGGTCATGTTCTAATAAGCACTAACGATATCCTCGATACGTTCAGAAAAGCATATCGTCCTATCGTATAACAAAATTTAGTGCATGGAATACAATAAAATACTTGTCATACTCCCCAACATTTGCACAGCAATTTTCAAGTTGTTAACAACAACTACTTGAAAACCAACAAGATCAGGGTGGATTTGAGAGTCACTGTCATTGACTTTCTCCATAGTCAGTCTAAATCCCATCAAGCATTTCTTGGGCAACTCAGACAGTATTCAGCAACGTTCCAAGGTGCTCTTTGGAATCTCTGAATATCATGTTGGGATAACATGAATAACACGAATCATCAGATTTTGGCACAAAGCTTTGGAGTCCCTGCCATCTCGAGTACTTGCTGTCCTTACAACAAAGGGAGGACACACCAAATATTGATAAATTCTAAAATATGTTTATTCTTTTTTTTTTTTTACATTCAACTTGTCAAACTGTTGTGCTGATTATATGATTTGCAATTAAAAACGTTGTATTAATTGAGAGAAAAATGCAAAACAAGCATGTTCTCTAGTGGTTTCAGACTTTTTTGCCCCCGTTGTATGTTTATATTGAAAAGACTGGGATATGAGAAATGAGATATGCTCACTGAAGAGGATGAGATCTTGTGTGGGGCCCCAGATCGAAGGAGATTATCAGTGGTCTTGTATGTCTTCCATTCTCTTACAATTGCTCCCACAGTTGATTTATTCACACCAACCTGCTTGCCTATTGTAGATTCACTCTTCCCAGGTCTACAATTTTCTTCCTGGTGTCCTTCGACAGCTCTTTGGTCTTGGCCATGGTTGAGTTTGGAGTCTGACTGTTTGAGGCTGTGGACAGGTGTCTTTTATACAGATAATGAGGTCAAACAGGTGCCATTAATACAGGTAACGAGTGGAGGACAGAAGAGCTTCTTAAAGAGGTTACAGGTCTGTGAGAGCTAGAAATCTTGCTTGTTTGTGGGTGACCAAATACTTATTTTCCACCATGATTTACTATTAAAATCTTTAAAAATCCTACATTGTGATTTCCTGGATTTGTTTTCTCATTTTGTCACATAGTTGAACTGTAGCTATGATGAAAATTACAGACCTCTCTCATCTTTCTACGTACTTGCACAATCAGTGGCTGACTAAATACTTTTTGCACCACTGTAGTATGATCGGTCTGATACTTTTGCCAAAAAATGGACTGATAGCCAGCGTTATGAACAACATAGATCAGCCAGATGAAACAGAGACTCCACGAGTCAATGTGAACCAGATTATATAGTTATAGATGAGAGAGCATATACAGGTAGTGGAGGAATAAACAAATGCATACTACTTACAATAGGACAACCACATAGACTTACACTAAACACCATTTACAGCTAGTCTACACTTCCACTCTTTAACTCCCACCTCTACTCGTGGATCCGAGTGTTGCATGGCTGCTGAGGTGACCTGCTGTTTACAGCTGTTACGTCCGGAGATAAAAGGCAGGTTTTTATTTCCTATTAGAATTTATTACCATTCTTAAGACCTTAGTCATTAAAGAGAACAGACATTGATCAAATGGCCGTTAAATGCATACCTGTATTTAGATGAACTTGGCACATATTTCCAGTGACTACCAGTGGACTAGTTAAATATGGTTGTGCTTCAGTAGACACTAGTAGACGTTATAAAATGTGCGTGAAAACCATCAATGCCAGTCCAGCTTCTAAAGTATATGATGTAATATACTAAACAATTTCAAGACTTCAGGGGTCTGCAAACAGTCTGGTCAAAACATTTCAACCACTTGCTTCTTCCTGCTGCTCATGCCTCGTTCCCCTGACAGATCTTTTCAGACTGCAATGTCTGAATGCCTGCTCCACAGCAGCTCGCTGGTTTCTAAAGAGGTCGATTCCCGCAGAGGGTTTTTCTTTCGTTCGGTATGCATGCAATCCGATTTTTCCTGCAGGCTTGCTGCATTTGGTGGAAATGGGGCCAGGGTTGTGGCAGCAATTTGGGGAACAGGAGCAAATCAAAACACTTCAGACGAGCTCTGCAGGGAGGAACCCTCACAATAAGCTCGCGTGTCAGCAGAGGAGAGAACAGTGACGTTAAGTAAAGCCGTTCCTCACTGGGATGTAATCAACACAGAAACTCCTTAAGAAACATTAGCTCCTGCAATTCTGCCTCGCATACAGACAGATTTTATCTCATGAGCATGACTGGCTGGATGTGTTTCCAGCTAAATTTATGATGTCCTCCAGGCTTGGGACCATCCATCTTGTTTAATGTGTGCAGAATCAGCAAAACGAAGCCACAAGGCATCAGTCTTCGGTGGGCACGACCCAGGTAATCAAGTGAGCAAAATTTGAACTATTCCCTTGAATCTCGAATAGGTTTTGGTTTCAGAGCTGAGGCACATGCCAAATACTGAACATTTTATTTGTATTTTTTTGGGCCACCAGCCTTTATTTATTCTGCCCAAGTGGCATTCCACCCTCACGATTTAGAGCAAAATCTGACAACATGAGTTAGCCTGAAGCTAAGTTATTCTGCACTACGTGATTATGCACGTCCGGCTCCTAAGATTCTCCTGATCCCCTGCGACTTTCCATTCACCTCACTCGCATGACATCAAACCACTCTCAGCGAGTGAGACCTACTAACGGAATAAACACTTGAATAAAGAGGATTCTTGGGTCTTTGCCATCGCAGCTGCATACTGAATCCTCATTTCAGATGCCACAGGGTGGAGGATAATCATATTATTTAGTATTTATAAGACCAGGAATACCAGGAATAAAAGGCCAGAGGATGAGACTCTTTGCCAATTTTAGTAAGAAATGCAAGTACAAATGTCTGTATCTTCTCCAAAAGTTTGAGGGGAGCCAGAAATCATATCCAAAAAACATTGGGTGTAACAGCTGCCATTTCCCACTCATTGTGGATTACGTCATGCACTAATTTGGCATATCAAGCTTGGGCTCAAAGCTCGTGAAAGTCCAGTTAGTTTTTCTTAAAAACAGTTAGAACACCCATTTCTCTTGGGGACTCTCTAAAACTGCCACAAAATTCTGCCACCATACAGAACGCTCCCCATTTTACAATGCTCGGTCGTGGGACATTGGGAACCAATATATAACCGTATTTTTTTCGACCATAAGGCGCGATTTAAAATCCTTTAATTTTCTTCAAAATCGACCAGGCGCCTAAAATGCGGTGCGTCCTATGTATTAATTAATTCTGGTTGTGCTTGCCTGAACCTAGACCGATTGTAGATGGTACACGAAAACATAAAGCAACTGCGCTCTAAAATCTGCTGCAAAATTGTTTTAGAGCAACTGCCTTGGTAAGTTAATGAAGCTTACGGCCACCGTAGTGCGCAGCTCGCGGAGTATACTGTAGGTTGCTTCACTGAGGTACGTGCATTCCATTCATTCATTCATTTTCGAAGCGATTTCAAACACACGCTAATCAATCCCAGTACAACATTGTCATAGAGCACTGCGAAAAAGAAAAAAAAAAAAAAAAAAAAGACTTCAGCAATAACGAATCAATGGTACGGAAGTGGAGGAAGCACGAAGAACGCCCTGCGCCAGGTAAAGACCAAACCTGAGCTTCCGGGAACTTAATATTGTTTTTATGGTAATGCGTCTTAT
Source organism: Ancistrus triradiatus (assembly GCA_025084515.1). Taxonomy (NCBI): domain Eukaryota; kingdom Metazoa; phylum Chordata; class Actinopteri; order Siluriformes; family Loricariidae; genus Ancistrus; species Ancistrus triradiatus. Next base: position 32,863 of record JAJAGP010004322.1, on the reverse strand, counting down.
CCCCGGTGCGCTTTATGGTATGAAAATAGATCCTTTAGCCAAAGCCGTCGTTTTATAATTGCGTCTTATAACCGGTGCGCTTTATGGTCCGACTAATACGGTAGTTTAATGACCATCCAATCATTATTCGTTCATTTAATGAATTATAATAGGAAATAATAATCTGCCTTTTAACTTCGGATGTTGCGGCCAAACAGCTGGTCAATTAAAAAAGGTTTAGCACGGGTATTTTTACAGGTATAAATATTTATTTCACACTTTGAGGTTTTGTTTCCATTTTTTTTATTTGGATAATTTTTAATTTTTTTTATTTGGATTTGGATTATTTTCCTTGGTTAAAGCAACACACAGTATAGTACTGCAACAAAAAGTTTTATTATTAAAATATAAATGCAATACAATAAGTCTAAATTAATATAATTAATTATAAAAACAATAGAGGCGAGACTTTGACCTGAGTGCGCCACCGCTTTTATACCGGAGGATCTGCGTTGTGCCATTTTTATATTTCACATGTAGATTTGGATAGGTTTATTTGAAAATAAAATAAAAGAGCCTTAAAAGTGAAATAGGCAGAGTATCTGACTTTGTTAGGAAAAATGGTATCGAATGTAAGTGTTTTTCCAAATTAACATTTCGAAGTTGAAATTCTTTGTTGTTTGTTGAGTTATTGAGTTGCATTGTTGCTTACTTGTACTAAGATGAGGTTTTGGCTACTAGGAAGAATACAAAGCATGTTCTGTAAGTCGCTCTGGATAATTACGTAAATTTTACGTAATTGCTGTAAATGTAAATTCTCAATATCATGAAACCGCTACTTTGCATTAACTACGTTCATAAGTAGGACCTACATCTGTGTTGAGCACGGACAGTTTAGGACTTTTAGGACATGGACACAAGCAGAGACTTTGCTTAACGCTACAAGCGCCATGCCCTATATGTAACGATGATGAGTCTTTGTGGCTTCCTACTAGTAGCGTCACACTGGATTTACTGGTCTGGTGTTCCTAGGTCACTGTTTTAGTACATTAAGCCATGTTAAGCTTTTTGACTTATAATAGGTTTAAATGGGAAGAAAAAAGATTAACATAAAAATATTACTTTTATAGTTGAAATATAAAAAAATAAAGATATTCTAAAGAAATCTAAACATTTGCCGCATTTTTTCACCAATTTGGAATCTAAATTGAAATTGATAAAATGCAATGGATACCCAACCCTAATTCCTGTTCACTTCAACTAACTTCAAACCATGATCACAACAATCTAAGCCTATTTTCTTCTCCAAACCTGGCAATGCTACCCAACTGTACTATTCCCCAGACATGACACAAACCTATATTCATCCACCGCACTACCAGATGGTGAAGCAAGAATTTCTGCCACAAAGAATGATTCCAGTGCTACAGAGAGCTACTCCAAACAACATTTGGCATAGCGTATAATCATTTAGGCTTGTGTCCATGCCATGGGACATATCCATAAGCTCCCGATGAACACTTTTGTGTTTCCAGAAGCGGTGCCTGAACTTCCTACCAATAATCACAGCATGTCAAAAACTAAAAACAGAAAGTTGCTCAGATTGGAAAGGATATGGTGATTACATAGTTACATAATGCCAGCAAGTGGTACTGAGCCAGTCCACAAAGTAAATGATATGCAAAACCTCTTAAAGCCAAGAGTCTCTGAAATAAGTAGAATATCTTTGGCAAAGCGTAAGCTGGTTTGGAAACTGAGAGCCTGAAGTTGATTGAGCTGAGTAAATCCTGATCATTTCTTCCTATAAATTGTACTGATAACATCTGAATAGTTCCCTCTCTCTCACTGCCTTACACACACACACCTCACTGGCGGTTCATATATCAGGCCATCCAAATGAATGCAAGCCTCCAAGGCTAAGAACCGTCCTCCATCATGCACAGTTTATTTCAGCCACCACGCAGTTATAAATAATGCACATCTGAAAGCATTTACTGCTTCGAGCGGATAATGCTGGAAATCTGGTACGGTCACTTATACCGTAGCAATCAGGGCGTCATCATATCATAAAAATACACTTCACCATCACACTCAGCACTGGGTCTGGGCAATAAATCACATCAAAGTAAAGCACATCTACCCGCAATGCACTTGAATCTTAAGACAAGAGCTCAAGTTAAAGGTACCGTGTCCTCTTTCTACCGAGGGTGGCTCTCTTGGTTTACAATAGTTCATGTGAAAATATAATCACTGGCCACTTTATTACACAGACAGCTGAACTGCACAATAACGCAAGTTTGTAATTGCCAGAAATTCAATGCATTTAGGCATGAGCAAGACAACCTGCTGAAGTTCGAACCGACCATCAGAATGGCAAAGAAAATAGGTTCATTGACTTTGAACGTGACAGTTATTGGTGCTAGATGGACTGCTCTGAGTATTTCAGAAACTCTAAGCTACTGGGATTTGCATCATTTTTTCGCTAACCTTAAAGAAAGACTCATCCAGAATGTGAAACCCACAACCGACACAAACTCCTGTTCCAAAAGCTGACTCTTACCCATCGAGTCCCACAACCCCATAGGAGGTTCCACTGCTGCCATAGCTATTGTTAAATTAATGAAGACGGTCAGACAGTGCTTTGAGGCAGGCAGGTCAGAGCCAGGACATGAAAGAATCTCAGACCCCTAATGATGTGATTTTATGAATTTGTTCATCAGTTCACCATCAGCTCTCTGGAGTATCCCAATCTAACTATAATAGGCATGAAATGGTCAGGTATAAATTGAGTCCTTGATGAAATCGAGTGTTCTTCACTTCAGAAAGCTATTAGCTCAGATGTGATGGAGAATTTAACAGATGATTGGTCACAGATAGCACAGTGAAGCTTACGGAGGTCCTGTTCAGAGTACAATGTCAGAATAATCACTGTGCTCATCCACCCTTGCGTGCAAACGATACGTCAATGCGTCGGAGATGCGGCTAAAAACCCGATTGATTGATGAGCGATTGAAGTGACCGATACTTTTGTTTGTATCATGTATTGTAAACTGTACTAACAAGATCAGCCATATGAAACAGAGTGAATGTGAACCAGTTTATATAGTTATAGGTTAGAGAGAATATACAGGGGAGGTCACTTCTGTAAGTCACTCTGGATATGAACGTCTGCTAAATGCTGTAAATGCAAATGCAAAGTAGTACTACCTACAATAGGACAGACACATACATGTATGAACCCCATTTACACTTGCAGCTTGTTACAAATCAGCAAAGTCATCCACACAAACACGCTTTTAAAAAAAGTCTCTAGACACAGCCGAGTTAGAACAGTCTCTATTCCAAACGGGAGCTAATGAGCACGACCAGTAAGGTAGTGAGCTTTCAAGTGAGTGACAGCCGTCTGCTGTTAAACTCTCAACTCCTGCCTCTGCTCATGGATCTGTAGAATTTCCTCAAAATAGCAAAAAAAAGCCATATAGTTTACACTTAATTCAAAAGAATACCCTTAATACAGTCTGGTAAACTGAATTATCTGGTGACAGATTTAAGCAGCGTTCATTATAACACACTCAAAACAACACACCCAGATAGAAATGTCAGACTGCTGCAAATGTCTGCATGCAGTTATGTCTCAGGCAGATATGTAAATGTTTAAAGATGTGGTCTGACTAGACAATGGGCCTTGGCACAAGAGGGCGTAAAAGTGCGTCTTCAATCCAGGCTAGAGGCAGCATAACAAGGTGCTAGAGCCTCCTTTCAGTTGTACATTTTTCATCAAATAAACTTATTCTTTCTCTCTGATATTGTAATCACTGACATATATCATCATTACATTTACAAAAATTAAGTTTCATTCAATCACAACAACTTCTTCTTGGTGCATTTTTTTTTTTTGCTCAATGAGTACATACTGTGGTGCTTGAAAGTTTGTGAGCCATTTAGAATTGTCTATATTTTTGCATAAATATGATCTAAAACATCATCAGATTTTCACACAAGTCCTCAAAATAGATAAAGAATCTTTAAAAGTATGTGAACTTTCAAATTAGCTGCCAATCCTAGAGGTTCACATACTTTTGCCACTCACTAATATGTAACACTGGATCATTTTCCTCAATAAATAAATGACCAAGTATAATATTTTTGTCTCATTTGTTTAACTGGGTTCTCTTTATCTACTTTTAGGACTTGTGTGAAAATCTGATGATGTTTTAGGTCATATTTATGCAGAAATATAGAAAATTCTAAAGGGTTCACAAACCTTCAAGCACTACTGTATGTGTTAAACATTGTTCCATAGGACTGCTAATCAGCAACTTGACGTCCCACCACCAAAGGCATATTACTCAAAGAGATCTTAGTCAACACCACATTACACTCTGTAAACAAACAGAGGAGAGGGGATTTGGTGCAGCTTGGGTGGTTCAGGTGTACCTTTCAGATAATTTGTTCTAACACCCATCCTTGACTGCTGTATCATTTATAGCTCGATAAAAGTGCGTGATAAAACAGTGTCCCATTACTCTAGAAGGGCATTTTGGTTTTTCATTGCCATGTTCCTTCAGCATGTGTGGAATTTCATTTCAGATTTGTTCATTTTGTAGAAACAGTCAGCACTGAAGCCTCAACAGATTAGTTGGCTATTTGGAGATAAAAGTGAGTCTTTGGTAGCTTGTGTGTGGAGGTGTTGCACAACCTAGATTACAGGAGGACAACAAAGGCATTGTGTTTGTGCCAACTGGCTTCGTAGTGTCTGGCAAGGGTCTTAGCATAGAGCTCTGTAATTATTAAAGAGTGCAGATCTCCCAGTGTAATCCCACAAAACCTCTACTGGATTTAGTGTCAGGTGGCTTAACTGGAGAGTCATAACTGTATTTGTCCTTAAAACAAGCACATCTGTGCTCTATGGAACCTTGTATTATGTTATGGAATGTCCAGAGACTAGACATCCAGTGAGGAAGCAAATTAGGTTCAGGAAGTCGGCCAACACTTCAATTTACCAGTACCACACAGGTAATTGCTCACTTTTGTGAAATATCCACACCGCTGGATCCTGAGACCATAATGCCACCCACAGTGCTTCAGTGTATGTGGAGTGTACAACTTTGTAAACTCTTCCTGGCTACTGAACATTGTGTGTATCCTTCCTAGGGTGGGGCAGTAAGACGGGTAGTCCGGGATACCGTGGTATTGCAAAATATATTATATATATTTGTGGTGATCATGTCTCAAAGGCATACATCATGAACACATTATAAATCGGACTTGAGATTAAGCATAATGTATTTGAAATGAGGACAGTTTATTTAGGGGAGGAAGTGGGTGGAATGTACTTGAAATTGAAACCGTTCCATGGCTTGTTTCCTCTCGTAGTATCTTCACATAAGATTAATAAATCATATGTAATTTATAGCTTTCAATGTCTCAGAAATTCAATTGTGAATGCTTTAATTAAAACAGTCCCACCCATGCCTTCACATCTCTTCTAATCATTTGCAACTTGCCCTGAAAGGATATTATATTGAATACCTTTCAAATAACACACTCCCCAAACACCCGCCCAATAGACTCTCGTTAGTTCTGTGCATTTGAATGCTTTGCCTGACACCATAAATCATAAATAATTCCATGAGCAGCGTATTGTGTTATTCCTTGTTAACTATGCTTTGCCTGTTTTGTGTGAAAAGTGGTCAGTGAGATGTTTTATCTTTCTGATTGTTTTATTTTGATTGTTTGTGTTTTCTTCAAACTTCAAACATTAATAAAAACTACACAGAACACTGAAAACAGCATTTGTTAGCTGTAACAATGATATTTTTAGTGTTCAGTGTTTATCAGTGTTTCAGTGTAAAATATTAATTATAATTAAAATCGTACAGATATCTTGTGTTTTTGGCATTGTTGCATCATTCCATATCCCACCTATGCTTTAATATTTTTTCATAAGAAATCCCTAATAATTTACTTTCAGTCGTGTCCCCAGGTTGTCACTCAGTCCTGTTGTCCTAACATTTTCACTTCTGAAAATGATACAATTACTTCTGAAAATACCACAACTCACATGTTCAGTGAAAAGTTGTATCATCAGATTTTCACACAAGTCCTAAAAGTAGATAAAGAGAACCCAGTTAAACAAAAATATTATACCTGGTCATTTATTTATTGAGGAAAATGATCCAATATTACATATTAGTGAGTGGCAAAAGTAAGTGACCCTTTGCTTTCAGTATCTGGTGTGGACCCCCCTGTGCAGCAATAACTGTAGTTAAGCATTTCCTGTAAAAACTGTTGATCAGTCCTGCCACACCGGCTTGGAGGAATTTTAGCCCATTCCTCCAGTACAGAAACAGCTTCAACTCTGGGATGTTGGTGGGTTTGCTCACATTAGCTGGCTCACTTCAGGTCCTTCCACAACATTTCCATTGGATTATGGTCAGGACTTTGACTTGGCCATTCCATAACATTGAACTCCCCCCCCCTTATTTTTTCTTTAACCATTCTTTGGTAGAACGGCTTGTGTGCTTAGGGGCATTGTCTTTGTGCCTGCATGACCCACCTTCTCCTGAGATTCAAGACATTCTCCTTTAGAATTCTCTGATATCATTCATTGTTTTCCATCAATGATGACAAGCCGTCCTGGTCCAGTTGCAGCAAAACAGGCCCAAACATGGATACTACCACCACCATGTTTCACAGATGGGATAAGGTTCTTATGCTGGAATGTGATTCCAAACATACTCTTTTCTTTTAAACCAAAAAGTTCTATTTGGGTCTCATCCGCTTCCACAAAAAACATTTTTCTAGTATCCTTCTGGCTCGTCCACGTGATCTTTAGCAAACTGCAGACGAGCACAATGTTCCTTTTGGAGAGCAGTGGCTTTTTTCCTTTACAACCCTGCCATGCACACCATTGTTTTTCAGTGTTCTTTTGATGGTCCTCATCAACATTAAACATTAGCCCAATGTGAGAGAGGCCTTCAGTTGCTTAAGAAGTTACCCTGGGGTCCTTTGTGACCTCGCCAAACTATTACACACCTTGCTCCTTGGAGTGATCTTTGTTGGTCGACCACCTCCTGGGAGGAGGGTAACCAATGGTCTTGAATTTTCCTCCATTTGTACACAATCTGTCTGACTGTGGATTGGTGGAGTCCAAACTCTTTAGAGATGGTTTTTGTAACGTGATAGATCCCTGTTCTTTAATATAAACAGGGTGCCCCACTCACACCTGATTGTCATCCCATTGACTGAAAACCACCTGACTCTAATTTTCACCTTCAAATTAACTAACTGCTAATCCTAGAGGTTCACATACTTTAACCACTCACTAATATGTAATACTGGATCATTTTCCTCAATAAATAAATGACCATGTATAATATTTTTGTCCCATTTGTTTAACTGGGTTCTCTTTATCTACTTTTAGGACTTGTGTGAAAATCTGATAAGGTTTTAGGTCATATTTATGCAGAAATATAAAAAATTCTAAAGGTTTCACAAACTTTCAAGCACCACTGTATATAACAGTGAGAGAGGAAACAATGTAAATATAAAATAAAGTTGCCTGAGATTGACCAATACTCATTATGAATAGTTATATGTGTGTTGGTAGATCCAGTGTTGAAAAATGAACTGAACTTTAAATAAATGTTAAATAAATTAACTTTAATGTTTAAGAGTTACAACAAGCAAATGGCACCCATTCAGTGTACTGACTAGTATATCAGTGACAAAATGTTTAAATCACGTCCTGGTATACAAAACAAACACAGGTGAAGGTGGAAATAACATGACTCCATGAAGTACTAAATACCTCAGACAAAAATAAGAACGTCAGCACAGGGAAACCGGGCCAACCCTGCATGCCTGAACAGCATTTATATCCATGAGGTCTTAACTGACATTAATAGTTATTATATAAGTAATGATTATGTAAACACTATGGCCTGTAATGCTCAAATAAAGCAGCGCTTGTTTTTCATATGAAGGCTATATAATGGGAGATAAAGAAGTTTGAGCGTGGGCTGCTGCTGAAAGCGTACTCTCCGTGAGGACCTACATCACCGCTGGCTTTGACTGGAGTGGGCTGCAGTTCTCAAAAGCTTTCTCCACAGTGGAGAACAAAAACAGTTTGGAATTCATCAACCAGCTGAGGCAGGTCCAAAGATCAAGCTAGGTTTTACAGACTACAAGCAAAACGCAAGATGCGCGAGCAGGATGAGGAGGAAGAGATGAAACAGAAAGTTTCAAGGCTGCTCTGGGTTGATTTTTTGTTGCGTTGGAGTGCTTACACAATACCCTCAGAGCTGGTTTGAAAGCTATACTGACAGTATGTACTAAAGTTTGAATGTCTGTTGCAAAGAGTGAAAAAAAAACTCAGACTGGGCAAACAGAAGCTTATTTAAAACATATAACATAGAACATGAAGGAGTAAAAGTAATGTGAACGAGTAATTCACAAACATTTAGACAGCTACTAGCTAGCCAATTTACTTCTAGTAAGTGTCTGTCAGTGAATACAGTCACTAATACTAGTGAATACTGAAGAACCCGTAGTGATCAGGACAATTTTAGTACTTAATAACTGCTCTTTCAAAGCTCAGGAGAATTAATGGACTTTCTCCTTTACATCTCATTTTTAAGGGTGTAACGATACATCGTGACATGATGCATCCCGATTTAAAAAATGTGACTGTTCTGTTGAATTTCTTTTAATTGCAGGGGACTAAAGTTTCTTGCTTAAAAACTTATACAGGAACTTATACATTGTTTTGCCCAGAAATAAAACCGCCATGCTCAATCGCATATCTTCCATTCTCAGTGAGCTGGTTTTCTTTGATTTTCAATTGAACTAGCACGTTATCTAGTCATATTTTTGGTGCATAATATAATGAAAACTTACTAAAACCTAAAAGATTAAGTGTTTTTTTAAACTTGTTTATACGAGGAACAAATTTATGTTTGAAGTTAAGGGTGGGTCTTCAAGAAATAAAAGCAAGAATTTTTTTTACCTTGTGTTATTTAAGAGTATCGTGGCAAGCATTTTGGGTTATCACACGAATTGTGTTGGAAACCCTCTGTTTCTAGTAATTTGCGTTTTAATTGCAGGGACTAAGTTTCTTGCTTAAAAAAAACTTAATACAGGAACTTATACATTGTTTATTTGTGCGCTTGTTCCACAGAAATAAAAACACTAATGTCTTTTATGAAAGTGTCGTTAAACAATAATTGTGATAAAAGAGAAAAAATCCAATCGGAAGTCAGTATTGGAAATCAAATCATGAGCTGCGTGTGGTATCGTTACACCCTACAGAATACAGAATCACCAGGATCAAAAACACACTGTCGAGATGGACGAACACTACTGAAGCAGAAATACTTCTGAATGTGCTGGTATACACACAAGACGAGTCAGGGACAGGACGCATATTCAAACAGGAAACAGCATATGAAGTGACCTCGAGACCCGACGAGGGAAATAAGAAAAGGCCGGCGTTTAAACAAACCCAGTGAGTCAGCTGAGGCTTGCCTTGGAGAGACACCTAACCTGCAATCTTATTCCAAAAATTCGAAATCTAAGGTATGGATCTCACAGATAATCTAGTGACATTCTCAAAACAAATGCTCTGATCTCGCAAAACAAAGAAAGATCACCAAACATGCCTTTGGCTACAATCACTAAAGGCATGTTTGGAGGAGAAGAAAGCATTTTCAGAAAAGCACTTTACCAGCATGTAGACATGGAGGTGGTTTTGTTTTTGGGAGTGTAGCAGCCAGTGGCATTGGAAATATGCTTAGAGTGAAGAATGGATTCTACTAAACCTTAATAAACCATAGAAGCTAATGTTACACGGTCCATACCCCCCACAGTATACACTTAATGGCCAGTTTATTAGAAACAATCATCTAGCAGCATGTTGGACTTCCTTTGTCCTTCAGAGCCACAGCAAATTGTAGCATAGATTCCACAATGTGTTGATTTTGTTTCACTCGTGTCTAATTTCCATATGAGGATGCTCCAATCGTGTAAAGGTAGGTGTCTGTAATAAAATGGCCACTCAGTGTATATGTCCCACCTATCTATAGGTATGACTGTGTAGATAGCTCACATACCAGTAGAGATCTGCTGCAACAGCTTTTAAGAAACCAGCGACTGAATACTAAATGACATTTTGCCACAAGTCTCTGCATAACTACCTATTTTTACACTGTTGCAGGGCATATCTGATGTCCCACGCATGAAAGTCAGAAAGAGGGTCGAGTGTGGGTTGTTCTCTGAAACACCTACACTCCATGAGTACAAAGTATCCTGAGATTTTAGACCAACATATGCTGCCTTCAAGGTCTATTCCAGGGGCGTCCACGCTTTTTTCAACAAGTCAATGCAAAGCCTGAAGCTGCACACATTACAAAGGCATGGCTACAGAAGAAGAGGGTACAGGTACTCGACTGGCCTGCCTGCAGTCCTGACCTGTCCCCAATACAGAATGTGTGGAGACTTTTAAAAGAAAACTGTGACAATAACCCCTTAACTTAAGACAGGACAAAATAACACTTCATCGCTTGGTATACTCCAAGTTCCAAAATGTTTTTAAGTCTTTTGAGAAGAAATGGAAACATTAAATTCTTTACCGTCCCAACTTTTTTTGGAATGTGTTGCAGGATTGAAATACAGGAATGGATGTTTATTCACAAATGAAATGAAGCTGATCAGACAAACTATGATAAAAGTGAAAGTAAATGCAAGAAACACTGAGTTTTTTATTGACATTTTCCATACTGTTGCAACTATTTCTGACTTGGAGCTGCATATGGCAGAGGACAAACAAAATTAATCAGTAAACCAGGTAGATAGCTGAGGCATGTCTAAAGATCAAGTTCTCTTTCAACGGGCTGCAGGCAAAATTCTTGATGCATCAATGAAACAAAGCAAAAAAGAAGTGAAGTTTCCCAGACTGTCATTGCAGTTTGAGTTAATGCTTTGCTTTGAGTAGTTGAAAAGACATTTCACTAACAGTAAAGATTTCCTTCAAATGTATTTCCAGTAGCAAAGAATAATCCGCTGAGAAGTGAATTGTCTTCGGTGTAACTTAAAACACGTCACTGAAACATCAGAAAACAGAAATCAAAGCTTTTTGATTTCCCAGCTTTCTATCAAGGCGAGGTAGGAGGCTGAAAATCCCAGCAGGCCTATATTGCCGGTCTCTGTCTGTCAGCTACACTTACTGCAAAGCTCTGGTCACATCTACCGGAACCACTGCATAATCTGTTTCACTTTAAAATTAGTGACATTCTCTGCAGAAAGGGCTGTCAGTCATTAAATCTATTCATATCAATTCTGCCTTCTAAATATCTTACAATCAATGCTTTGATGATGGAGGTAAAGTGATATCATTCCAAAATCTCCAACAGGTACTCAACTGGATCAAAAATGACTCCATCCTGAAAGAAAACACTTCATCCATTAAAATGTTCCCACATAGCCATCAGGTGAAGAGCCGAAGTACACTATATAGGACAAACGGTTCTGGACAACCCTTCTACTGAGCTGTTATGTCAGCGACACTCACTTTTAACACATTTATAACATAAAGCTGACATTTCTGGATTCACCATTGACAAACAGTGGCAGGGTTGCACTGATACCCCAGTGGCATTTATAGGTTTCCACTTGCAACAAGTCAGTTCACCAACTTTCTGCCCTGCTGTCCTTCAACAAAGTCCAGAAAGAATTCAAATGAGAAATGGGGTAGCTTGAACAAAATCTTTACCTGAACTCCATCAGACAGCTTGAAAATGCACTGGAATGCCAACTGTGAGCCAGTGTTTATTGTCTAACATCAGAAGCCGACCTCACAGTCGTGTTCCAAAATCTAGTGGAAAGCCTTTTTAGAAGAACAAAGGCTATTGTGGCAGTAAATATGGAGGCAAACTCCATGCTAATACCCATGTTTTAGATATAATTTTTGGTTTCCACAAACTTTTGTCTACATGGTGTATATTTGTGTAACAGTTACCTTTTGTCGAACAATGGGTTAGGGAATCTCATCCGGGCCACCCATTTAATAATCACATGAACCGTTTCGACATGTCCTACTGAGCCTTCGGTTCTTACTCCATTTTTAGCCCTGTGCCTGAACACTGCACTGTTTTTGGATTGTGTATTTTGCCAGAAGTATTGGACTCTCTGCATGACAGAATTTATGTATCTGGTTTCCAGCTTTGGACTGTATTTTAGATTCTGGTTTTGCTCTGTTCTTCGGTGCCTCTGCTCAACATTTTCATTAAAGCTCTATGAATTGGTTTTCTGCATTCACCTCCCATTTCTGCCAGTCGTGTCAGTTAAAAAGTTTCTTCCAATACAATGTTACAAGAAAGACCGCTAACTGACGCAATTCCTGCGAAAGCCGTACAGTACCTTTACAGTATCAGTACCTAAAGGCAGTGGTGAATAATTGCATATCTGTTTCCTTTGATAACAGCTTTTCTGAGTAGACCCTGACACTTATGCTGGAGATAGGAACGCTTTGAGCAAGAAGATTGCAGCAGTTCTGCAGCACAAAGCATTAAAAAAACGCACTTAATGTCAGAGTAGAAATTAAACACTACGAATGTGAAGGCAGAGCACAGAGAATGTACAGCTTCTTGATATAGCACTTCCTATTCATATGTAAAGCATGGCTATTAGGACCATCTGTTTGTTTTCTAAATGAATACTGATTAGTATTCTGGCAATGTGAGACTAAATCATTTTGTACACTTACATTTTTCAGCATTTACAAAGGCTCTTATCCAGAATAGGCCTGACAGTGGCAGCTTGGCTGTACAGAGACTTGAAATTTGGACCTTCTGGTTAATAGTCCAGTACCTTAACATGCAACCACAATCATTTGAATATCATTAACATAAAGTTTATTTTATAATAAAGTGTTTAATATCTCGTGTAATTTATTGAATGTATTGAAAGTGTGCCTAGGAAGATCAAAATAAAGAATTCAGAGTATGATTTCTGCAAAATGGGTATTTATGTGTATTATCGGATGCCCATCGTAAAGTTGGACCACCCTAAAACGGGTAATTCCTGTAGTGGATTCTAAACCCATATTAATGTGCTCCTTAAACAAAAACACCACACACAAAAACTCCTTGACTAATTTCTTACGAAATTCCTTTCTCGTAATGATGACTTCCTTAGGAAGGATAATCGATGTATTTTCTTGTGACTAGATCAAACACTAAATGTCTTCTCTTAGGAGATTAGTGGTTCACGTGTATAAATAAAGGGCTACACACATAAGAACTGAACGCTTCTTCTCCACAGCATCTCCAGAGGTTTCCCATAATCACTAACTGTTTCTTCCTCTACTCATAAAACGTGCTACACCTACCTTCCCTACAGCCATGGAGGTGTCTGGTTCCAATAAATCATCAAACTGAATACGCAATTTGTCATCAGTGAAGGAATGCCATCCGGGTCACGGCACCACAATGCCGTATCTCGAAATTCGTCTGAGCTGATGAACGAGGAATCCCAGCCTTTTGTAATCAGCAGACGTTTACTGAGCACTCGTGACTGATCACAGAGTCAGGCTAGTCTGACTCTGCATTTCTCACATCTCAGTTTATGTGGACAAGCTATCACACACACATGAATATTCCCATCAAATATGCAACTTACACACATTACCTGATCTCAGGCAGTGGCACCTTAAGTAGGTAACTAAATAGCACTCACAACACCTGCAGCTCAGACTGATCAATAACTCATAACTGCATCTCAGGCAGTTTAGGTAGAAACTGCTTAGAGTGAAACATTCCAAGTGTGTTAATAAGCTTCAGCAAGTTCACTGGAGAATTCCCATGGCACGCAAACAAAAGTAAGCTTTACAGAAACTGCTTTACAAAAATGGTTAAAAAACATAGAATTCTTCATTTAAGGATTGGCATACAAACAGTAAAGCTATATAATGATTCGTGAATTGAACTGGAAGCCAATGAAGCGGAGCTAAAATAAAGGGTAATGTGATCTCTTTGCTCTGAAAGAAAACGATCTGCAGCATTCTGGACTAGTTATGGGCATGCAATAGAAAATTGACCAATCCCTAAACACATCGCGTTGCAGTAATGTAAATGTGAAGGAACAAAGTACGAACACTGTAGTAGCTCCTAACTGAAAGAAACTACCTTCCAACAACTGGACTAACTAAGATCAAACTTTAGTTCTGAGCCAAAGATTACCTCAACAGTCTTTGCATGGGTTATGAATATAAGGAAACCCAAATTTCCAAGATAGCTCTGTTAATTTCAACAAACTGAATAAAATAACCTGTGTCTTGCTGTCATTCAGTTGTGAAAAATATCTTAACATACATTATGCACTCACCAATCACTTTATCAGGTATGCCTCCTTATTTCTACACTCATTTTCCATTTTATCAGTGCCGCTTACCATATAGATACACTTTGTAGTTCTACAATTACAGAATGTAGTCTCTACATGCTTTGATAGTCCCTTTTACATAGTTCTCCAATGATCAGGACCCACACAAGACCACCACAGGTCAGGTGCTATTTAGGTGGTGAATCATTATTTTTGTCACCCATGCACTGCAAACAGCACTCTCTGTAGAACTTCCACACCAAAGACATGGCTGTGTCCAGAATAGATGCTTACGCCCTCATTAGCATCCTTACTCCCTCTTTAGTGTTACGCTATTTAGGCAGACTATTTAGTTGACTAAGTAGCACTTGAAACATAACTAATCTAACGCTTCATCATCACTAACAGGCGTCAGCAGCGGTCTCATAGACAAAACATCAAGTGGCTGAGCCGTCTTTAGAGCTCTGGACACACATTAGCTAAACTCTGAATTAAAGTTAGTAAAAGCACCGTGCTGTTCAGGTGTGGCTGTGTTTGTGCCGCTGTCGTCTTCACTACACAAGTTAAATGGGTCCGGGACAAAAAGGGTATTAGAGCCGATTCCGGTCACCAGCCAATCGATCTGTGCATCTCTAGTTTAGACCATTTTATTCAGCTCCTTTGTGCATCTGTGTGTGTGTATGCTCATGCACTCTCACGCATGTGCCACGCCCTACCACTTCCCCAGATAAATGCACCGAACTTTCGCATTCACTTTGTAGCCCCACCTTAAAACACTGTTGTCTGATACAGAAGATCACCTGCAGGCTTTACTTAGCAACAGCGTAGCCATTCTTATCTCTGTATAGCATTTCAACACCATCATAGCTCTCTTCACTTCCCTCAGGAAGACACAATCAGGCCACAAATTCACCGCACCTGCAAATAGCCTCCACAGCTCGGAGACTAATAATATGATTTTTTCCAGTTTATTCGTTCCACTATCCCATTTAGTCAGTGAAATGTGTTTGTTACATCCTCACTTTTAGCGCTCGGAAAATGAATGAGCTCCTTGGCTCGGCTGATTACCACCGAGGTTCGGGACAAATGGCTTGATTTGTTCTGGGTGTAATGGGCCTTGGGACGTCGCAAAGTAATCTGCATAAGAAATGAGACGTAAAACATAACAATAATGGCGAAACGTCGCAGGTGTGCCTTTACAGGAAACTATAACTTCACCACGTAACAGCCATATTGTAAAAAGCATTGGTCTTCATAAAGACTGTGATGATGACGTTTCTATCCGTAGTGAGGACAGAGCAGGGCATTTCTGTTTTTCCATTAAAATGGCTTGAGCTAATATTACTGTTACCGTGTCCTATGTTAATATTAACACATTGAGCTATGCTTATTGGTGGTTATAACTTGCTTGTGTGCCAGAAGTCACACATACATGGTTTTCTGGGTTTGTTAGATTACAAATCATGATGCATCTGAACAAGGGTGAATGAAGAATTCAAACAGAAGCCCTGATGTGTAAACAGACTTGGTGCAAAGGTTTTTTTGTGTGACTTTTTATTAGTTTTTAAAAGATATGCATAGATTACTTCAAGTCAAGTCAAGTCAGATTTATTTATATAGCGCTTTTTACAATGGAGCATTGTCTCAAAGCAACTTTACAAGTTTAGATTATCTCCTAATAACTACGTCCAATCCCAAATTGAGCGAGCCTAGGGCGACAGTGGCAAGGAAAAACTCCCTGAGTGTTATAGGAAGAAACCTTGGGTGGACCAAGACTCAAAAAGGGACCCAACCTCCTTGGGCGGCGTAGATGATGAATCTAAGAACGAAACTAAAATCATGGAGTCATAGTTTGAATAAAATGTGAAGTATTCACATCGGCATTAAGTGGCCGGGGTATGATGGGGCTGGAGCAGATGACGGAAGCAGCTTGACTGGAGCTCCAGCGGATGAACATCATGTGTGGGGCTGGAACTGGTACCGGAACACAGCTGAAACAGTGGTTTCCAGTGGTTTCTGCAGTGCCCCCCTTTTCTAAACAAGAATTTTTTCGAACCCCCCTACTCCAACATGCTTTTACTTCCAAACCCCACTGGAATTGTTTTGAACATTGTAATTCATTCAAAACTGCGACTTCTTATTGAACAAAAACAAACAAGTTTTTACTTTGGTAACCATACACTTTGGTAGCCGCTGGCTTACATTATTCTCCAATATGAACAAACATGGAGAATAATCAAAGTTACAATCAATAAAAACACGATTCATCCATTGTCGCACCAAATAAGAAAAATAAATACAGTGGAACCTCGGAATTCGAACACCTCTTCACTCGAACAATTATTTTATCAAAAGATCCATTTGAAATTTGTTTAACCCTTCGAACATGAAGTTTGCCTGCAATGTGATCATTCATCATTTTGTTTGATTAATAAAAACAAGAAGTTTTATTTTATGCTTATCACATTTTGGAATAACTTCAAGTTATATACCATCACAGACAAAAGACAGTCAGTGTCATTCCGATGTAGAATATCAGATCGGTGAATCAGTAGAACAAACTTGTGGTGTCCATGGCAGATTGAGAGCACTCAAAAAAAAAACAAAAAAAATTCTGAAAGTTTGTTTTTTTCAAGAGTTCAACTTGTTGCACTGATTCTATTATTTGTAATGAAAATCGCTGTATTAAATTCAAGATACATGCAAATATGAAGTCTTTCCTTAGTTGTCTAAGACTTTTTCCCTGCACTGTATATACGAACCCCTTTTAAATAGCCGCTGTGGTCATTTACAGTGAAGTTATGTGAGATGTGCTGTGTAATGAGACGACCGTACATGTCATTTAGTCTGACATGCAGGAATATGGTCTGAAAGCAATATGCCTTAAAGCAAAAGATGTAATATCACACCACAACAGTTTTGACAGCAATTGCAAGCGGCAAGACAATGACACAGCCCAGCTGAAAAGGCCAGTGTGTCTGGCTGCTGTAGGAAGTCTGAAGTCTGCCAGCACTCAGGAGAATGAGATCACGCAGAGGTAACGTAATATCGTGGCACCAGAATTCCTGGTTATTAAATATTTATTAAAAACCAATAAAAAGAGATACAGTGGTAATGTCAAAAGCTGTAATTACCCTGCAGGCATGTGGTTGATACAGGGCTGTGTGATATTGACAAAAAATCTCCATATTTTCTGGGATTTTGTCAGTAACGATAATTAGATGATACTTTGCATCCTTCGAAAACGTGCTTACTAATGACAACGATGGAAATAAGACTGAAGGAAATTTAAATGTAAGGAAAACGTATCTTATTTACAGTGGTACCTCGGTTCCTCGACCACCTCGGAACCAGACGAATTCAATTCTCGACGCATTTTGACTGGAAAAATTTCTCAGTTTTCGGCGTTTGCTCGGCGGACTTGCTTCAATTGTATGAGTTGAGCTGCGCAACTCATTCCAGCTGAAACTTGACTCGCGATTCATGATTCACAATTCAGTACTCAGTGATTCACAATTCTCAGTGAAGATCTCTGCTGTGTTTATCATGCTTTTCTTTATTTTACAATCTACAATACTGAGTTCTTAGTGCAAATGAGTCCCCAAGCGGCCTAAAATGGTTGATTATTACAGCCAACCGAAAGGAAATCAAATGAGTCCTTCAGATCGCTTTCAGGCTGAGCAGTCAGCCTTACAGCTAACACTCTGAGTTCACCAGTAGAGTAAGTGTTTTGCTTTTACTTTTCACTTTCAAGCCATTACTCACTAAATTACATGAGATTTTCAACACTATATTATAAAATAAGCTTTGGGTTAATGATTTTGGCCAACTACAGGATAATGTACGAGTGTTTTTAACAATAAGGTCAGCTCCGCTATGACAGAGTACAGACTCATCGGTATACTCATATATATATATTATACTCTTCGGTTCATGATACATTGAACTTAATATGGATTTGAACGTATCCCCATCGTAAATCAGGGAGCACCTGTACAATACAACTCCATTAATGCATATAATGCCTCATACAGTGTGGATATTCTGGGCATCTGGAATGGATTCATTCAATTTACATTATTCCTTATGGGAAAAATTTGCTCGGTACTCGTCATTTTCGTGTCTCGACAAGCCTTCTAGAAGGAATTAACAATGAGAACCAAGGTACCACTGAATTGACTGAAAAATGAAGCATTCATGTAAAAACTGCACAAAGTTTCAAATTTTGCCAACGTTAGAAACAAGCCCCAAAAACCTGCAACCCGCATCCACCAATATTTGTAAGTGAACTTATAAAAAAATAAAGTCACTTAGCCATTTGTCTAAGAATGCCAAGAACACAAAAAGAATTATGCAGAGAAGAATTATTCAAATGTTTGAAAGTCAAAAATACTGAAACTGAAACTGTACATCATGTCAAGAGCTTCAAATTTCATTTTTAGAAGTATGCATGAAGAAGATGGGAGGTGAACAATATGAAGCGATGATGGTTATAGCAGTAGTCCTGGCAAAAATGTAAAACTCTTTCACCCCTGCTGGACCTACAATAAAAGTAGGGTATATCAGTGCAGCTTGCATTAAAGTTTAATATACTGCATGTCACTGATCATTTCTATACAGACACAGTGTTATGCCAAAGTTTGGGACACTTGTTCGAATTACATTTGTTGATTTTTCCGTCTTCTTTTCGTAAGACTTAATCATTTGTTATTTATTGTTAATTGTTAACACCAAAGAGATTTTTACATTTAAGTGTTTTTTGCATTTAGAATTTCAAGCACGTTAGTTGATCGGGGAGGGGGGCGTTTGTGGAAAGGGTGATTGAGTGAGCCATGGCAGAAACAAACAGAAGATTAAAAGAGGTGACACTTTACTCAGTGAAGTGAGAAATGACCTATGCTGTTTAATAATTGAAATAAATGTGCTTTTAAATGTTTAATCTTCTAAATGAGCTGAAAGTTGGGTAACGAAAACTCCTTAAGATGAGCATACCTGATATCATTGTGTGTAAGAGCTCCAACACAACATCTTTATTCAAAAAGTCTTAGACTAGGAGAAATTATGGCATCCAATACTGCAGACTTGATTTGCAGAACTTATCGATCAATAGCTGTAGCATTTCTGATCGATCCACTGATACGCTGCCGACTAAAAATCCCATAGCAGAGAAAATTGGAAAGCGCCCATCAATAGTGTTTCAATAGCTTTTCAAATAAGGAACAAAATTAAGGCAAAACTCCAACAACACTTGCTTTGAAAACCAAAGAAATTCTTTGTAATAGTTGCTGTGCTAAACCTTCAATAAGAATGGCATAGAGTTTTATGCAAAAGTTTGAGCCCCTGGTCCAATTATGTGAAAGAAGTCGTCACAACATATACAGGGAACAAACTTAAATATGACATATAAGAATATAAGAATATTGTGATAAACCATAAATTTGCGTTTATATTTTGGCCCAGGCATCACAAAGCCTGTGGTAGTCTAGCGGTTAAGGTACTGGACTCTGGCCCAGAAGGTCCAGGGTTCAAATCCCGCCTCTGCCAAGCTGCCACTGTTGGGTCCTTGAACAAGGCCCTTAACCCACAATTGCTTGGATTGTAAGACTGTACCAATTGTAAGTCGCTCTGGATAAGGGCGTCTGCTAAATGCTGTAAATGTAAATGTAAAGCCATACCGGGACTGCAGCTACACCCACCAATTGCCAAAGATGAATTGGGGAGGTTTTAAACACTTTTTGGTCTGAAGCAAACCGACATTTGTTATCATTAAACAGAAAAAAAACTGTGGTGCTTCCTTAACAGCACATGGTTTGGATCTTAATTAATGAGTAATTACAAACCATTGCATCTAATTAGAAAGCCAGCAAGGTAAAATGAAGCAGAGAAAGACCGCAGACATTGAGGAGATTTACCGGTTAATATCCCTACTTGCTGGAAATAAAACAAAGCCTAGACAGGAAAAAGAAAGCAGTGTTTTTCTATTATTAGATATACTACCTGCTCTGTTTGCAGTCTGCTGTGCATGCCTGATGTTTGTTTCTTTCAAAATGATATGGCATAAATCACCGTTGTTTTGCTGCTGAATAACGAAGCAGAACGGCTCTACTGAGCCGATATGATTAATGCGATTAAAATATGACATTAGTTAGAAGCAAACAAGCATGAGCATTCGGAGAGTGCCGTGAGGCCAGATGAGATATATGAAAGATCACATTTTTCATATCGAGTAATTATATATTAGAAATTCAAAGCCAGCAGAGATCTTTTATTTAGTAGATGTCCCTTCTGTTCCATAACGATACAATATACTTAATCTCTCCCTCCCACTGAGATAATACCATATTATAACTCTCTGGTACATTTTCTTAATTATCACTCCAACCAGAAATTAATCTGACTTTAACACAAAAGCCTTTATCCAAGCACTGCAGTGAAAAATGAATCTGACAGATACTATGATTCATTTTCCATACAAAAAGCTGAGAAAAATCTCCATTCATCACCGTGCTAAATGTAATACGATCCTACGTGCAGATGGGAAATGTCATTTCCCCTAAATGCTACCATAGCAACAAGAGGGACGCGGTCTGTGACAAGGTCCTAGCTTGAGTTTGCCTGTGGTAAAGCCAGTGATATGGACAGCAGCCGTTTAATGACTGCATTACATTCTGTGAAACAGTTTGTTGATCAAAAACGTCCTTGACCGGACATTATCATGGTCAAATGGTCTTTTTAAGCTACTGGAATGGAAGTATAAAGGGTATTTTCACCAGAGTACTGAGCGCAAACCATATGTAATGTGTCAGAGATACCACTGAAAACACTTTGGAAGCCTAAACTGTTATTCATATCGAAATCCACAACAAAATGGTTCTTCAGTTATAAGCACACATTAACAATGTTGAACACACTGTAGAACCAAAATCTAAACGTGAACGATGGAATATTAACATATATAAACATAACTCACTGGCTGCACACAACCAAGAGGTAATGAGTCCACTTGAAGAAACACTAATTTCCAGAACAGGAGCTGCAATATCGCCTTTTAAACACTTTAAACCTGTAATAGGTTTCTTTGTTTGTTTAGATTATTTAATGTCGCTGTTCAGTATCAATGGCCATTCAGTGACAGACAAAGTTACATCAACACTCAAGGTTATATCAAAGATAGTATCATATATACAGATATATGTATATTTACGTATATATAGTGGGGCAAAAAAGTATTTAATCAGTCATTGATTGTGTAAGTTCTTCTACTTAGAAAGATGAAAGAGGTCTGTAATTTTCATCATAGGTACACTTCAACTATGAGAGACAAAATGAGAAAAAATCCAGGAAATCACATTGTAGGGATTTTTTAAAAGAATTTAAATGTAAAATCATGGTGGAAAATAAGTATTTGGTCACCCCACAAACAAGCAAATTTCTGGCTCTCACAGACCTGTAACTTCTTCTTTAAGTAGCTATTCTGTCCTCCCCCACTCGTTACCTGTATTAATGGCACCTGTTTTGACCTCGTTATCTTGTATAAAAGATACCTGTCCACAGCCTCAAACAGTCAGACTCCAAACTCAACCAATGGCCAAGACCCAAAGAGCTGTCGAAGGACACCAGGAAGAAAATTGTAGATCTGCAGCAGGCTGGGAGGAGTGTATCTACAATAGGCAAGCAGGTTGTTGTGAATAAATCAAACTGTGGGAGAGCAATTGTAAGAATATGGGAAGACATACAAGACCATTGATAATCTCCCTCAATCTGGGGCTCCACGCAAGATCTCATCCCGTGGGGTCAAAACGATCATGAGAACGGCGAGCAAAAAATCCCAGAACTACACGGAGGGACCTGATGAATGACCTGCAGAGAGCTGGGACCAAAGTAACAAAGGCTATCATCCGCAACACACTGCAGAGGGACTGCAGTGCCAGGCGTGTTCCCCTGCTTAAGCCAGTACATGTCCAGGCCCGTCTTGAAGTTTGCCAGAGAGCATATGGATGATCCAGAAGAGGATTGGGAGAAATATCATGTGGTCAGATGACACCAAAATAGAACTTTTTGGTAAAAAACTCAACTGGAGGAAAAAGGATGCTGAGTCGCATCCCAAGAAACCATACCTACTGTGAAGCATGGGGGTGGAAACATCATGCTTGGGGCTGTTTTCTGCAAAGGGGACAGGACGACTGATCCGTGTTAAGGGGAAGAATGAACGTTGCCATGTATCGTGAGATTTTAAGCCAAAACAGTGAAAGCATTGAAGATGGAACGTGGCTGGGTCTTCCAGCATGGACAATGATCCCAAACACACCGCTCGGGCAACAAAGAAGTGGCTCCGTAAAAATCATTTCAAGGTCCTGGAGTGGCCTAGTCAGTCTCCAGACCTCAACCCCATAGAAAATGTGTGGAGGGAGTTGAAAGTCCGTGTTTCCCCAAAACATCACTGCTCTAGAGGAGATCTGCATGGAGAAATGCTCCAAAATTCCAGCTACAGTGTGTGCCAACCTGGTGAAGACTTACAGGAAACGTTTGACCTCTGTCATTGCCAACAAAGGTTATGTTACAAAGTACTGAGTTGAACCAAATTTATTGACCAAATACTTACTTTCCACCATAATTTACAATTAAATTCTTTAAAAATCCTACAATGTGATTTCCTGGATTTTTTTTCTCATTTTGTCTCCCATAGTTGAAGTGTAGCTATGATGAAAATTACAGACCTCTCTGTAATTGCACAATCAGTGGCTGACTAAATCCTTTTTTGCCCCACATGCAGACTCCACACAGAAAGGACCCAGATTGCACCATCCTGGATCGAACCCATGACCTTCTCGCTCCCCGCGAGCCATCGTGCCATCCCCATAAGTAGGTAAATCCAGCACATACATATACCAGTATGAAGTCTCAGCGGTCAAATGACCAGCGCCCGGCACTTCTAGGTAATGTAAGTGAAGCCGGCATGGGCATTTGCAGTGTTACTCAGTGTACGCACTTCATTTTCATGTCTCTGCTTGTGTCTGTGTCTTAAAAGTGTCCGTAACCAGGAAACTACAGATTGGAGACCTGATTGGAGAAGGTCCAGTTTGGGTTCCTGGGGTTCACTCTCTCTAAAAGACCCCGTTTAGTGTAATCATTTACCAATAAAACTCTGTAGCATTCGTGCATGTGGATGTACCAGTGACTGGGGTGGTATTTGTCTGAACGTTTCTTTTTAGGTGCTTTACTGTACTGGATACAATGAAAGTTGTTGTGTTACTACAAACTCATCAAATGCAACTGCAGATACTACTGGTGGCTATGCTGTAGAGGCTTTAAAACATGTTCGAAGAATATATATTTAGAGTAAAGAATTGGAAATGGTTTAAGACAGCTAATACCAAGGCAGCTTAAAATAATCATGGATCAGCACGACTCTAGATTGGTTTTGAGACGTCCCCTAGCACAGAAGTCCGTCAGGTTCGCACTGGAGTTGTAAACATGAGTGTTTGAGTGAACGGCCGAGTTCACCGAGGGAGTTTCAATACAAATCCTTAAAGAAAGACGTATGCAGTTCCTGATGCAGTTCCTCCTGAGATCAGCAGGTTATTGCTTTATTGAAATACAGCAGACACCCGCATAATGAGGTTGAAAGCAGTGATAGATCCTTAAGTCTCTAAAGTATAACAAGCAAACATACTTTTGCAGGGGCATGCAAAAAATAATATTTCGTTTTTGAGAATCAGCAGATGCTGCTTTTGGAATAATATCTTCGACTCTGAGATCTACCTTGAATTAAATGCAACAGTTTCACCCAGTGTGATGACAGTGATTTGTACCTTTATAATATCAGTTGCAGCATCTTGGGAGAAGACGGCATCAGTTTGAAATGGGAGCCTAATTTGGTATTTAAACTGCTCGCAAGTCAAGGCACAAATAAATAGGTTTGTTTGACTGCTACAAACTGCCAGGAAAGAAGTCAAATTATAAGGAAAACAATAAGAAGACATGGCAATCAAAATATTTTTTAGATAAATAAAAACAAAACATCAAAAAAATCCAGACAGGCTTTGTTCGAATGTGAGGAAATTCATTCTACAAAACCCAAGAACACTCGTAGGAAGATCAAGACGTACTTCAAGAAAAAAATAAGCTGCTGGTGTTCTCAGAACAATGGACTGCCATGTGGACTCATTAGACCTACTGGGATTGGATTCTTTTATGGGGGACGTCGGAGATTGAATTCTTACATGTCTCCTCAATGATAGAACACTCGCACCTGGATGGTAACAAAATTCCTGCAGAACAAGTATTTATTGCGTTGTATTCTTTTCTTACTGACAGATACAACTAGTCATTAGTTTCACAAACAACAGCACATGTGCATTTCGTTCTCTGAAACAGGCCATTGACCAAAATGGTTGTTGACTGGACATTACCATAGACACACAGTCTTTGTATGCTACTGTACAATGAGTACTACTTACAATAGGACAGCTACATACACTTACGGATCCCATTTATAGCTAAAGTCCTCCACACAAATGTGAGTAATTTGCACAAAAAAGTCTCTAAACACATCAACCGAGTTAGAACAGTTTCCATTCCAAACGTGAGCTAACAGGCAAGAAAGAACACGACTGGTAATGTAGGTAGTTACTCATTACACACAGACACACACACACAAATGATGGACGTCGTGGTCTTAAACTCCCACCTCTACTCGTGGATCCGCAGCCCTGATTGGCTGTTTACAGCTGCTGGAGTTTTTTCGGATTTTTATTTCCTACTATAATTTATTATAATTGTTAAGACCTCTGTCAAAGAAGCAAATAAGTTGGATAGGATGGTCATTAGGATGTTAGGATAGAATGGTAATCGGCTCATACCTGTTTACAATATTTTGCATATTTAAATTTAAAGTAATGCTTTCAACAGGGAGATGGAATGAGGATTTGACTCTATTTGTCTTTCCAAGCGAGTCTCTCTACATCCAGTCCAATTAAAGAATTCAGAAACTCTTTCAAATCCTCTATTTGTTCATTCAGGAAGGTGTCTGATTGACTTTGATTTGCATGCTAGAAGACCCCTGGCGAGTAGCAGTGGTCAAAAAAAAAAAACTATTGCCAACTCGAAGGACGTGTGCCTGTAATTTCATGGAGATGTGCTTCCGGACAACACTAAGCACAGCTGAGTTTGGTGAAAAACAGTCTGTAATTCTGTGTGCAATTTTCTCAGTGGCGGAGGGAGAAGAACACTGATCCAGAGAGAAATAAACTACAGAGTAGCAGCTGTAATAGAGGAAATTACCCCAGGACCCCATGTAAATTTAGTTCCGTATGGGCAGAGCTAAAGCTGATTTGATAATAAAAAGGGACGCTCAGGTGGCGTGGCGGTCTAATATGCCAGCCCACAACCGATGGTCTCAGTGGTGCCTCTGGAAGTGCTCAGACACAGCTGGCCGTATCTGAGGGGGGAAATTCGGATGACGGATCATCACCCTGTTGCTGCAATAGAGGCCTCTAGGGATTCACTGAAGCACCGGCACAGGTGGCGGATGGATACAGGGAACGCAGAATGTTCCTCTGTGCAGCTCATTCTGGGAATGTCTGGGGAATTGGGTAGGATCAAACTGGGAAGCATAAAGTGGGGCGCTGCATTGTTTAAGTTGGCTCACCGAGAATCTAGAAATGCCAAACAAAAAAGTGACTGCTTACAAAATCTGTCAGGCTCTCCATCAAGCTCAATCTTGCATTCGTCCCCCAGACAGCATGCATGCTGTAGAGTTATTTAATTCTGCAGCCACAGAGGTGCCGTGGGCGTCTCCGAAGACCAGTAGTAAACATTAGTTTGACATTAGTTCCTCAAAAAGCATCGAGAACCAAATTCGAGTTGCGAAGTGGTCAAGTGCTAAGGTATGACTGTAGCTTGTTAGTTTAATGTAAGACATTATTAGAGTGTTTGATGCAAGAGTGTTTACTGCAGCTGATTTTTATACACAAGATGAGTATGACTTTTAATAAATCGCTACTAATTATCATTTAAAGCAACAGGTCCTCAAAACTGATCGTCCTGAAACAAACTTTTTAGACATGGTAAGAAGGGTGCTTTTGGAGTCCTTTTAGTATCTTGACTACTGACATCCCATTAATGTCATTTTGGCATAAGCATCGGCCGATACCTGCGCTCCTGAGACTGATATTCAAGTGGAGAAAATGTGGAGAAATTTTGTTTCCTCCATTACAACTTGCAGCTCATGAACTGGGACTACTGAGTGACTAAAAACAAAAAGATGCTGAGAGAATAGATCACAATAGATGCTGAGAGTTTCCAGCATTACAACCTGTTGCTCTGAACCAGGACTGGGATTAAAAACAAGAAGATGCTACAAGAAGATGCTACAAGAAGATGCTGAAGAAGATGCTGCAAGAAATGTTGTTATTAAGTTCAAAAACACAAAGTGCAAATATCGACATCGGTCATTAAAAAACCCATATCGGACGACCACTAATTTTGATCAAAGCATGTCACAGACATTTCATTAAGACACCAGAGTGCTGTGTTAACTTGTGGATAAGGGGTGTTTTATGTCACCGTTGAACTTCATTACATTGAATTTGCCTCTGTCTTGATGGCTTGTGCCCTCAGTCTCAGAGTAATTAATTGTTTTCATTATCTGTCCTCCTTGCACTGTATTTATGGTAATTAAATGCCTGAACCATTTTGCTCTGGCAAAAATCAACATGCTCTAGTGTCACTCTGATTAACCCTGCTAGGGAGGGCTCTTGTTTTTGTGTTTTTTTCTATTAGCAGAATGCCAGACGCTTTTAATAAACTCTGACTTTTAATTTTGCATAAACTGTTGGGCACCACGCTTAATCACTCATTCCGAGATCCTAGATAGGGTGGCGCAATCTATCCTGATTAATAGCCTTTTTCTGACAGGACCAGGCTGCAATATTTCAGTCTAACAGAGGTTATTCAAGTAAATATCAAACAATCCTCTCACCACGGTCATTTAAAATATTTTTCATTTATCCCAAACTGGTACCTGATTGTCACAAACATGTATACCCAAAAACAGATGTGGATACTAAATTCATGTCAGGATGATGCATAATACACTCCCTGGTCAGAAAAATAAGGTCGCCACCTGGATTAAACTAAGCAAATAGTTAAATAGTTTTAAAAAAGAGCCTCCCTTTGGATAATTACTGCATGGGTGATTATGTTTCAGCTGGCAACAAGTTCTTTAACCCTAAACTGATGCACTGAGGAGCTTCTCATTGTGAAACAACCATGGGAAAAGGACACATCCTGTGGCGTGGAAAAGATGTTCTCTGGTCAGAAGGGTTCAAATTTGTTGAAAGAGTGGATTTCAGGGGAAGCATGATAACCTCATTTTCACACATGGATTGGTCACCACCAGAGTCCAAGACCTGACCCCATTGAGAATCTTTGGGATGTGCTGGAGAAGAATTTGGTCCAAAAACCTCTATCATCAGTACAAAGATCTGGGAAAAATAATGCAAACTCTGGACAGAAATAAATGCTGTGACACTGCAGAAGGTTGTGGACACTGATGCCACAGTGAATGTTCTGAAAATCCAAAGCTAAGGCGGGGGGGTCCAATGAAATATTAGAGTGTGTGACCCCTTTTTCTGGTGCCAGGCAATGTATTTTTACAGAATGCTGGCCGACGATATGATAATTGACAGAGGAAGAGGAGGGGCGGATGGCGAGACGAGAGATAGCACGTATGGGATAACTGAGAAAGACGAGAATAGGAGGATAAGGGAAGAGCTCAGAAGGTGAGAAGAGAAGCAGCGAAGAAGACAAGAAGGAGGAAGATAGCAAGGTAGACAGAAAGAAGGGAGAAGTGAAGAGAGAAGTGAGAGTTGAGAGGGAGTAAGAAGATAGAAGGATAGCCACTGAGAGAAAGTAGAAGTAAGAGGATTAGAAGAAGAGAAGGAAGAGAAGAGAGAAGTTAGAAGAGGAAGATCAGATTAGAAGATCAAAAAGGAAAGTTAGGATCACTCCTCGTTTCCGTTCAGGTTTAGCTCTGAAGGAAGAGAGAGAGTAGGGGTGGAGACATTTATGTACATTAGAAGTTTCTAAATAAGGGTGGCTAATTATGCAATTTTAGCCAGCAAGCCACACTCCAAACAACAAGCTTTAGATGTCTTAGAGACTTGGGGGTCCAGGGAGTAGGATGGAAAAATTACTAGGAACAAGTTAGTGGAGGATGAAGAAGCGTTGGTGCTGCTGGTTCGTTGTGTGTGTCAACCTGCTGCAGTGCGCAATGGAATGAGTTATTGTTAATGAGTAAAAAGTAAGTTAAAGTAATGAGTAAGCACCACCAGCTGCCTTAAGGCCCACTGATGAAATTTACAATTAAAGCCACAGTTGTGGAAAATTGAAACAGTGGTGAAGTGAAAGTGTGGAAATGAAAGTGAAAACATGTTGCAAATGTCCAGGGCCATGCATTATTCCAGGGGCATTTCCAATTATCCTTAAGTTCATTTGGACAGTATGGTTTTGCTAATGGAAGCTGGACAACAGTCAGTAAATCGGTTTCTCTTTTACACAGAGGGGACCCAAAAAACATCAGAGTGCAGCCATGTTGTCAATTAAAGTCACGAGGGAAGAAAATCATCTCTCGCCAATCAGATTGCGGGCAATGGCGGGTCAGAACTAAACTGGGTATATATTAATTTTAAAACACAACATCTAAAACATTTAGTATTTAGTATTGTACTGTACAGTAAAGTAATTCTTTGTATCTTTTATAAAAATCAATGGAACATTATTCTTACAGCAGGTGTTACAAAGGTTCGCTCGTACTAATTTTCTGATATTCAGATAATTAGTAATTTTGTATAAAACAGGTTTTTATTTCCTACTGTAATTCTTAAGACCTCGGATGCTAAAGTGAACAGACGTTGATCGGATGGTTGTTAAACAGCACATACTAGTGTTGTAATACTCGACTCTCTGTCTGTGACCATGGACTCGGTCTTGTCTTGGTCTCAGGGTAAGATGGACTCAGAAATTGTCGTCGAGACCAGCCGAGTCCAATGCGTCTGTCTGAGCTAACATGAATTATAAACTGTTTTTCTAGTGTAATTGAATATCAACAATCCATTCAAACAGAATGAATCAGTCATTTTTCTACATGCATAAATAAAATCTGCAATCAAATTGGCTAACAGGGCAAAACAAGTTCCTGTTCTTCTAGTGCAGGATCCAATCAATGAACGTTTTATTTTTAATAGTTTGATGTTAAGATGGCAAGCGCCTGCTCACTTTACTTTACCGTGTTGGCAAAATCTGGAATTATTGTTATTATGTTTTCACATTTATATATGTATATATATATATACACAGTGGGGCAAAAAAGTATTTGGTCACCCGGATTCTCCTTACTTAGAAAGATGAGAAGAGGTTCTGTAATTTTAATATAGGTTACATGAGAGTAGTATGAGAGACAAATGAGAAAACAAAAATCAGGAAAATCACATTGTAGGATTTTAAAGAAAATTTAATGTAAATCATGGTGGAAAATAAGATTTGAGTCAATAAAATTTGGGTTTCAACTCAAACTTTTGTAACATAACTTTGTTGGCAATGACAGAGGTCAAGACGTTTCAGAAGTCTTCACCCAGGTTCTTTTGCACACCTGTGCTGGTATTTTGGCCATTCCTCCATGCAGGATCTCCTCTCGAGCAGTGATGTTTTAGGCAACACGGACTTTAACTCCCCTCCACAAATTTCTATGAGGTTTGAGGTCTGGAGGGGAGATTGGGCTAGGCCCACTCCAGGACTTGAAATGTTTTTATGGAGTCACTCGTTCATTGCCCGACGGTGGTGATGGTTTGAGGATCATTGTCACGCTGGGAAAGATCCAGCCATGTTCCCCTTCTTCAGTGCTGCACGAGGAAGGAGGTTGGTTCTTGGCTTAAAATCTCACGAATACATGGGCCCCGTTCATATTCCCTTAAACCCGGATTCAGTCGTCTGTCCCCTTTGCAGAAAAAACAGCCCCAAAGCATGATGTTTCCACCCCCATGCTTCACCGTAGGTATGGCGCAACTCAGAATTCCTCCACCAAAAAAGTTCTATTTCAGTCTATCGACCACATGATATTTCCCACTCCTCTTCTGGATCATCCAATGCTCTCTGGCAAACTCCGGAAGCATCTGTATACTGCCCCGGCTTAAGCAGCGGATTGAGACACGAACATCCTGGACACAGGCAGGATCTGCGTCACACCTAGCCTTCAGCGTGTGTGTTACTGACCGGGTAGCATGGGTTACTTTGGTCCAAATCTCTGCCGGTCATTCATTAGGTCCCTCTGTGTAGTTCTGGAATTTTTGCTCACCGTTCTCATGATCATTTTGACCCCACAGGATGAGATCTTGGGTGGAGCCCCAGATCAAGGGAGATTATTAATGGCCTTGTATGTCTTACAATTGCTCCCATAGTTGATTTATTCACACCAACCTGCTTGCCTATTGTAGATTCACTCTTCCCAGCCTGGTGCAGGTCTACAATTTTCTTCCTGGTGTCCTTCGACAGCTCTTTGGTCTTGGCTATGGTTGAGTTTGGAGTCTGACTGTTTGAGGCTGTGGACATGTGTCTTTTATACAGATAACGAGGTCAAACAGGTGCCATTAATACAGGTAACAAGTGGAGGACAGAAAAGCTTCTTAAAGAAGTTGTTACAGGTCTGTGAGAGCCGGAAATCTTGCTTTATTGTGGGTGACCAAATACTTATTTTCTACCATGATTTACAATTAAATTATTTAAAAATACAACAATGTGATTTTCCTCATTTTGTCTCTCATAGTTGAAGTGTACCTATGATGGAAATTACAGACCTCTCTCATCTTTCTAAGTCGGAGAACTTCAGAATCAGTGGCTGACTAAATACTTTTTTGCCCCAAAATATATTTTGAAATATGATGTTATTTATTAATACATATCATATATAATGAATGATAATGAATTTAAATTAAACTACAAACTAATTCAATATTTACCATTTTCTTTTTAATATTGTATCTCGGCCTTGGCTTGGACTCCACTACTAATAGACTTGGTCTTGACTCAGACTTAACATGTCTAGGTCTTGGTCTTCACTTGGCTCTAGTGATCTACAACACTAGCGCATACCTGTACATGGACAATTTTGGGAGGTACGAAGATGGCGAAAATGGAAACAGCATGCCTGTGTGTGCATGGCTTTAGAAATATGCTTTTTTGTTTTTGTTTGTAGACTATTTCCTTTGTTGTGCGCCATGCAGCAATCCACGTTGGAAATCACATAACCTTTTATGAATGAGGCCCCCTGGTGCATACAGCAACCCCACTTTCAAACAGCAATTTCAAAAAGCTCATTCACACAGCATGATCAGACTGAATATTCAAACAATATGTTCAAACAGCGAGGTCAAACAGCAAGTTCAAATACCCCATTCAAATGGTCAGATCTAATCGTTGATCCAAACAGCTCATTCAAACAGCACATTTAAACGTAAATGCTCAAACAACAAGTTCAAACATGCAGGCTCAAACAGCATTCTCATAGAGCAAGTTCAAACGGCAAGTTTCAGGAGTTCAAACACCACATTTAAAAGTACATTCAAATAACGAATCCAAATGGTAAGTTACAAATGCACATTTAAAAAGCAGGTTCAAACAACATGAAGTTCAAACAGCAAATTCCAAAAGCGAGTTCAAACAGCAACACAAATAACCATAGCCATATGTAACCCTGCCAGTAGGTTCAGTTGGATCTAATAAAACACTGCACTGGGTAACTATGGAGGTATAGTGCATACAGAATAAAGACCCGATGAGATATATGCAGCCCCAACACCACCTCCACCACCTGATATGTTTGCTGAGGTTCTTGCAGGTCAACAGCCACAAACATGCCACAAACCAGCTATTTATCACGCTGACGTATCCATCCCCAAAAATCAATAGCTCTCTTAGATCTTGCATAGTAATCAATGTGTTTTCCCAAGCAGGCTCAGATGCCACTAAGTTACCTCTGTACCCTGTGCAAAGTGATGGAAGGCTGTTTACAGCAGTATCTCATACAATCAATAAGCTGAGAAATCTATCACGTCAAAACACCACAAATGTATAAAATGTATTAAAACAAAGTTTAATCAATTTTCCTAAAGCAACAGGACTGTGGTAGCCTAGTGGTTAAGATACTG
Source organism: Ancistrus triradiatus (assembly GCA_025084515.1). Taxonomy (NCBI): domain Eukaryota; kingdom Metazoa; phylum Chordata; class Actinopteri; order Siluriformes; family Loricariidae; genus Ancistrus; species Ancistrus triradiatus. The sequence goes on along the minus strand of JAJAGP010004322.1, from coordinate 302 downwards.
GACTATGGACCAGAAGGTCCAGGGTTCAAATCCCACATCTGCCAAGCTGCCACTGTTGGGTCCTTGAGCAAGACCCTCAACCCACAATTGCTTGGATTGTAAGATTGTATAACTTGTAAGTTGCTCTGGGTAAGAGCGTCTGCTAAATGCTGTAAATGTAAATGAATGTTAAAGCAGGTCTAGTTTCATTATTTACTTTCTCACAGGCAACAGTTCAGTCACTTATTTCTCTTTAAGTCCAGGTGTACAGTTTTGATAATTGTCATTTTGTCACATATTGGGTCTGTCTCAAAACCTAGTGA